>WNYA01003196.1:0-26272 GCA_019512145.1 Engystomops pustulosus | reverse complement strand
AATACCTGCACACAGACACATGAGGGGTCCCCTATAGAGAGGTCCTCAGTAATACCTGCACACAGACACATGAGGGGTCCCCTATAGAGAGGTCCTCAGTAATACCTGCACATAGACACATGAGGGGTCCCCTATAGAGAGGTCCCCAGTAATACCTGCACACAGACACATGGGAGGTCCCCTATAGAGAGGTCCTCAGTAATACCTGCACACAGACACCCCCTCCATGTAAACACAGTATATACACCCCCCTCCGTGTATACACAGTATATACACCCCCCTCCTCCATGTATACACAGTCTATACACCCCCTCCTCCATGTATACACAGTATATATACCCCCCCTCCATGTATACACAGTATCTACACCCCCCCTCCATGTATACACGGTATATACACCCCCCTCCTCCAAGTATACACAGTATATACAACCGGCCGGGCCTCGCAATGTATACACCGTATATCAAAGACCGGCCGCTCATCCTCTCCATGTATACACAGTCCATACAAAACAAAAACCCAAAACCACCCCCTCCTCCCTCTTATAGCACCAGTTATATACCAACCCCCTCCTCGCATGTATACACAGGTATATACAATACAACGGGTACCCCCCTCCTCGCATGTATACACAGTCTATACACCCCCCTCCTCCATGTATACCAGTACTAATCACCCCCCCCCCCTCCATGTATACACAGTCTATACACCCCCCCTCCTCCATGTATACACAGTTCTATACACCCCCCCTCCTCCATGTATACACAGTCTATACACCCCCCCGCCGGGCCCCCTCCTCCATGGTATCCAGGCCGTCTCTGAGGCCACCGCGACCTGATACTACAAACACCCGGGAACCCACTCCGGTCCAGGGACCAGGGTCCATGTATACACCGTCTAGGGGGCCGTACACCCCACAGGGGGGGTGCCAGTGGTCAGTACCCAACTTTTATACACGAAATACAATACAAACCACCAAGGAAACACCGCGCGCCTCCTGTGCTCCGGGCGGGATGGTCTATACCCGGACCGCCACTCCTCGGGGGGGGCACTGTGACGTCCAGAACCATCGTATACAGCCCCCCTGCCTCCATGTATACCACAGTCTATACACTCCCTGTTTGGTATTTGGCCCAGTAGAGACCGTGGGGAGCGGGTGCTGGGGGATGGCGGTTCAAGACAGTGACAGGAAAACAATGTACCGTCCAAACAGGTCATCGCCGCGTTTATTGCATTCAAGAATAAAACCAGCTGATGTAGGCATTCAGTGAATTGTGCATGAAACAAAAGAAAACCTACCCGGGCAGGGTGCAACTATGACACAAATTCCACTAGCTCACACTAAACAGGAAAGATCACGTGGCTGGCTCAAGACACACATGTCATAGGCTGTTGTCCTCTCAGTGCCGTCGCTTCGGCACAAAGAATACAACCCACTCAACTCTGCAGAGTCAGTATTTTATCCAGGCTCATTAGGCTGTTCCGCCGATCACCTGTGTCCAAGGTGCTGGGACAACCCACCTCAGCACTATGGGGCCTTGCATAGAATCCAAACCTAGGGGAAACAGTACCGCCCATCACAGTTACCCCTTCGATGTGGTTCTCACATACCCTCACCCCTCGTTTGACCCTGTGGGTTGTGCGAGACACTTTTGGCCATAGACAGTGGGTACGGGTATGTCATCGGCATGCCCGAGCAGCTTTCCTGCTACGTAATTTTCCAACCAAGGCCACCGGAATTGTACACTTCTGGAGGCATTAGGTAACCACCGTTGGCCCTGGCGTGTCTCTCCGTTGGGCCTGACTCTCGCCATGTTTAGGGTAGAGTATCGGGATCACCAGTGTGAAACTGAAGCGCTGGTGTCGGCCCCCTATCGTGAGTAATGACGCTCGGGATTTCCATAGCCCATTTTATCGGGTCCAATGCACTCGGGCCCTCGTCCACTGATACTATAAGGGTTCTTCTCAGGAGGTTGAGCTGCTGCTCAGGATGTCCACGTGGGAGTCCTGCCCCACGCCGCACTACTGTTGGTACAGAGACGGACAGCCCCCAAGCCTACGAGTCAGAAGCGTCAGTCCTGCACATAAAGTCTTGGTGTGAAGTTAAGGGGGGTGATCAGTACGCGCTGGTCCCTCGCGGGACAAAACGCAGCGTCTGTGAAATTCGCTGAAGCGCCGGGGCCGCGGGGGGTCATCCGATCTTCACAGTCCATCTTACCACACCGGTCCCTGCTTTACCCTGGTCAGGTCAGTCCAGTAGGGTGCCGCTATTGGGTCGCAAATCGGGGATAAAATCGGCGATAATATCCAACTAATTCCCAGAAAAGAGGCCCCTCACTATGCTTCTCTGGTGCTCAAGGAGGGTCGTGGCCCATTGGCGTGTATCGCCTCTACTTTATTTACTACTGGGGGTTGGAGTGTAGCCCCGGTCTCGCAATACGGTACCCCAGGTAACGGTGTCTTTGACTGTGTCCGACCCAGGGCAGGACAGTTTTGGGGGGTTCGCATGTCATCCAGGTCTGTCCCTCAAGGGATCTACCACGCTTGCTGCACCACCTTGGCCAGTGGACTCTCGGCCCAGGTCCGTTACTATAGACTATAAGAGTGTCTCTAGTCTGCCGAGCATAACGCCGTTGAGGTTTAGGCACGAGATCCATTACCTCTGGAATTGGGGGTGCGGAGCCCCATTTAGCCAAAGGGAGTACCACGACTGAAAAAGCCGCGTCATGTTAACCCGAGACGGAAAAGCGGTCACATCTCTTTAGCCCCTGTCAGTCAGGGTGTTGACCGTGCCAGCCCGTTGTCGCATGTCAAGGGTGTCGAAGAACCTAGCCTGTCCAATCGTTCTAAAGGAAATCAACGATGTCAGTCAACGGGCCTGGGGCATGTGGTAGGTAGAGATCATTGGACAACCGGAGCGGATCAGTTCAACGGTTCCTCCATCATTGCAGGACCGGTAGTTACCCAATCAGGTTTGGTGAACGCCCACAATAGACTTCGTACCAGCACTTTAGGACTCCTCTGGCGATAACCCGGGGGGCAGGTCTACCATCTGCCTGACCTTTTCTCGGCTAATGTCAAGGCCGGCGTGCTTTCGGATACCCGGTAGGGTTTGTTTGGGTTGGATCCCGGATTTTGGGGTCCGGGTTATGAATTGTCATTTTGTACTAATGACGTCCTGTAACTTAGTAGAAACACGGAGTGCCACATTTCTAGACAACTAAGACGTGCCCGGTCGTGGGGCTGTCCTGAGATGGGCTGTCCGCCTGGATGAGGGGACTTACCGATATTGGGGCCTTGAGCTAATAAAACAACATTGGCATCAGACTTGGGTACACTACGCGGGCATCCGGTGTCCCCTTCTTGGGGCGAACGCTTTTTTTCTACCTCCCTGGGCCATCAGGACTCTCTTTCGCCTCCATGGCTTTAGGAGGTTTTCACGTGGTATAATCCTGTTCTGAGGTGGTTCCGGCTCCGCCACCGGGCTGATATAACCCTGTTTAGTTACCGTCCCCCCTTTCTTCCATGAACCGTCAGATGGTCCTTGCCATTTTGCCAAGAACTTGCGTCTCGAAAACGTTGGCACCAGAACTACACTGCGTTTCTCCTGCGTTAAGGGTCCTGATTCTGGGCTGTCCTATTGTAGCCCCTAGACGTGGGCGCGTTCTGTGTCCCTTGTCATGTGGCTCCTGTGTACAAGGGCATTACCAACCGGCCTCTATGCGGTCCTGCATATGAGAGAACGTGTTTACTAAGTCATCACACTAACGTGGGGTGGGTGCCCCTCACCTGTTTCCCAGGTCTCCTTGGCTCCATATCCAAAAGCCCACGTGGGTACCGGCCATATAACACTCAAAGGGTGAGAACCCGTGGAGGACTGTGGAACTTCTCGTATAGGTGCAAACATCAAATAGTCCACAAGCAGTCCCAGTCCTGGTCCGCATCTTTGCTGACCACCCTCTTAGCCATCCGCATTCAAGGTCTTTAACCGTCTCTACCAGGGCCTCTGTCTGAGGTGATGATACACAGAGGTGCGGAGGGCTGTGTTTATTATAAACAAAAGAACCTGCATAACTTACACATCTCCGTTCATTCCCTAGATGAAGTGGGTACCCCTGGTTCCGTGCTAATTTTCCTTTGGGGGAGGCCCTTGCGTGAGAACACCTGAACAGCTCGCCTAGCAAAATAGTTTTGGAAGTGGGAGTACGTTCCTAATGGGGAATCGCCGGGTCGGGATAAACCGCTTAAGCTTAGTCCAGGATACCATTGTATGGGTGCCGGCGCGCCCCCGGTGGGAGGGGGATTTGACTATGGGGGCCAGACGCAGATCTTGCAATCGTTCAATATGGCAGGTCCGCGTCTATGATTGGGTAGGTGGTGACCAAGAGGACATCGCTGTAGTGGTACACCGGGAGCATTACGTTGACCCTCAGGCAGGGAGCTACAATACCCTTTTACCTCCTCCTCACAGCACCCCGGTCCAGAAAATCTCTGTGCAGGATCCTCTCGTCGTGGGGTCTTCTCGCACTAGTGCCCTCCCAGGCACAATGTTGTTGTGGCGCGGGAACTCAGCCCAGCCACGGTGAGATTGGGGTACTGGACAGGGTTGCTCAACCTCCTCACGCCCGTATCTTGGTCGACCACGGAGTAACCACAGGTTTATATCCGCCGCGTGTTCCCAACACAGCACCATTCGGGGGGTATATTTTTGTCAGGCACCCTGGTATGTGAGTACCCACGGCATGGTAGTCAACCTGTACCATTCTTCTTCTAAAAAACATTCTCTCTACCCGGTGCTTTAAAACGAAGTAGGGTCCTGCAGCGTGTTGCCGGCCCCAAATTGTCACAGGAATCTCAGGGTCCAGCATGGGTCGGCCACCTCCTCGGTGGCCCCTCGACCCAGCATCGTAGGACGCTCTAGTGGATAGAATGTGGCATGCACCATGGTGTCCCGCCTCTGCTGTGTTGGTGGTACAGTATCGGCCTCAAGGGTTCATTTCCAATGCCTGACATACTGATTGTCGTCTGGGTAGGAGGGTCGGTGCACATCACCTAGGTGGTTCTTGCGTCTCCAGATGCCCTAACACATGTAAGTCTCTGCCGACTAATGCCTGCATGAAGGAAATTGTTCCCCCCACCCCACAGGGGGGTCATGGCATATTACACAAGGTGTTATGGTGGTTTGATGACAACAGTGGGAATATTCTGTGGATTTGTCCCCATGTCTACACAACACTCCCACTCCTCCTCTCTCCCAGCTGTATATTCCATGGTGATCAACCAAAGTTTCCCCGCATCCAAGGGGGTTACCAACTCCGATTCAGATGCAAGGGCTTGCCAACTGTGGTTACCACACCTATTGTGACCAGATGGCAGCATTGGGGTTCTGCATCCTTGACTGACTCTCGGGGGCCGGCAGAACCTCCGGGGGGGGGAGAGGGGGGCAACATGACACTCGCCGGGGTTCGGGTTGCAGTCCATGTGGGCTCGCACTGACAGTGACAGTTGCACAATATGGGCCGCGATATTCTGGCAAGAACCGGGCCAGCACTGTATACGGGCCAATGACCTCTGTCACGGGAGCCGTCACTGGGTTTTCTGGGTACCAGCCCCCATGAACCCCCCTCCCACCTGACATGTCTCCCCTTTGTCCGGCAAGTAAGCAGTCTTACCAGCGGTTGGGTGAGCCCTTTCACTGCACGTGCTGTCGTGTGGGATAGGATAAGTAGAAAGGTCGCTTGCCTCCGTGAGCCCGATACCGATGCTCTAACAGTGGGACACAAGCTCCTCAGCTTTTGTTGGAGGGCCGGGTGCGGGGGGAAGGGCGGGGGGGGCGGGGCCGTTGGCTTTCCTTTCCAAGGGACCCAACGGCGGCTGGGATCCGTATAGTTTCATATAACGTGGTTGAAAACTGGGTGTCGAGGGTCCCCGCGGCACTCTCTCTAAAGAGAGCCACTTTGCTTGTTTTCAGTTCCTCTTGTTTTATCCCACTGGGTAGTCCGGACAATGATGTATCATGTGGCATGCATTTTGGGTAGCGTTGGAGGTAGTGTTTTCTGAGTACTCCCACTGGTGACCCGGCTGGAACAAGCTTGAGCTTTGAAAAACCCGCAATACGGAGCCACGAACTCCGCCTTTAGCTGGGGGTACTCACGGGCCCCGTTTTCACTCAGGTCGTATGTAAGCCTTCTGCTCTCGCCCGTGGCAGGAAGGTGCCGAGGACATCTGTCCCACTGCTCGAGTGGTACCTCCTCCTCGTCAGCGCTCTCGTCGAACACGTTAATACGCCTCCACTTCTGTCGGTCGCCTCAATTTTGTTGTAAGCCTTTTACTGGCAGCCCTGTACAGACCTTCACCTGTAGAGAAGCTCACCTGTAAAGACCTTCACCTGTAGAGAAACTCAGCTGTACAGATCTTCACCTGTAGAGAAGCTCACCTGTACAGACCTTCACCTGTAGAGAAGCTCACCTGCACAGACCTTCACCTGTAGAGAAGCTCACCTGTGCAGATCTTCACCTGTAGAGAATCTCACCTATAGAGACCTTCACCTGTAAAGACCTTTACCTGTAGAGATGCTCACCTGTAAAGTCCTTTATCTATACAGTTTCTCACCTGTACTGAGATTTACCTGTAGATATATTCACCTAGAGACCTTTACCTGTTACTTTGCTTGTAGAGCTGCTCACGTGATGAAACTTTAACCTGTAGCTTTACCTGCAGAGACCTTCACCTGTAAATATAATCACCATCTGTAGAAATTTTCACCTGAAGAGACCTTTACCTAAAGTAACACTCACCTGCAGACATGCTACCTGTAGAGACTTTACCTGTAAATATCTCCACCTGTTGAGGGCTTCATCTGTAGAATTTCAAGTAATGTACACCTACACCTGTTCAACTACTCACCTGGACCATTGTATAGCCAGTCAGTCCTTAAACAGTCTACAGATGAACGTATTTAAGTTGGAAGTCTGTACAGGTAATGTTATCCCTACGTGTACATAGGTTCACCTGTAGGATGCTTATGGATGATTTCCTCCTGCAGAGTCTTCATTTGAGACCATCACTAGTAGAAACCTTTACCTATAAACTTCATCGCTTGTTGAGACCTTCATCCATGGAAATGTTCACCTGAAGAGACTTTTACCTGTACGTTTGTTCTGCAGTCTTACTGATTAAATAATTTACTCAATTCATGAAGCAAGGAAGGAGGTCCTGAAGCACATTCCCCAAACCCTGACACTTCCTCCACCGCCTTCCACTGAATTCTTTACACACTTTAGGTCCAGTCTTTCCTTAGTTTGAGCTGAACTTGAGACAATTCCAGCTGCAGTGATGAGACAATTCCCCGTGGAGATTTTCCGCAGTATCCCGTCCTCTCTTGGTGTTTCGGGGTGACCGGACTTCTTGGGGGACATGAATGAGTCTGTGATGATGTACAGATGAAATAATGTAGATAATCACAGACTGTGACCCGGGCCAAGATGGCGACTGCGACCAGGACCAGCAAGGTGGAGCTAACGGAGATTGTAAAGCGGCTAAAGAATAACATCAACTCTCTGGAGGGAAGGAAGACCATCATCCTGCAGCACAGCGGCCCCTTCAGAGAGAAGATGGAGAACGACGACCGGTTCCGGGCCATGGAGGAGGAGAAAACCCGGAGACTGAGGGGCCTCCAGTCGCAGGTGGATGAGGAGGAGGTGGAAGAGACTGCACCAGTACATCAGCAGTGTCCATCTGATAGTCTGCAGCAACATCAGCAGACTCCGTACAGCGGGCCCTCTGCAGAGCAGGTGGCTCTACCATCAGACTCCAGCTCTGCTGGTGAGGGGGAAGATGACACCAGCGGCCAGGGTGGGAGGCTGATGGCGCAGATTCGCCTCCTCGAGTCTCCGGTCCATGTGGCGTCGCTAATGGCAACGGACGTCATCTCTGCTTGTGATAGCAAAGGTGGCGTGGGGCAGACATCGGCAATGAGGCCGAACAGTGAGGGCGGCCCAGCGGCGGGCACGGCATGTTCTGGTTCTGGTGTTCAGGTCCGTCCCTCAGTGAGAGGGGGGGGCAGCCTGGCACTAGAGCCCGCTGTGAGTGCTCCGGCTGCCCTGGAACCTGTGGCAGCTGCTAAGCGGTTGCCGCTGTGTGAAGGGGCAGTTGGGGCAAAGGGACCCGATCCTCCTGGAGGAAAAAAAAAGGACGCTGGACTGGATGGGACTGTCTCAAGCCTGTGGTCGGCCGTCTGTCCTGGGGAGATGGTCCTATCCCCTGCGGCAAAGACTGCAGCTGGTCCAGCCACTGTGTGTGTGGAAGCTAGTGTACCATCTTGTAGTGTGAATAGTGGTGTGAATGGTGGTGGTAATGTTGTTGTAGGTGGTGGGTCTGTAGGGTCAGTGGGGGCTGGTCCATCTGCCCCCCCGGTGGCGGCATCTCAGACGCGCAGTTATGCGAGTGTCGCTGCTGGGGCTGCTGGTGTATCCTCCCCATCACCAGACTTTGGGGACGGCATGTTGCAACGGCGCCTCCTGGAGGCCCTCAGAAGGGGAGAGAGAATGATGAATGTAGAGGGGCAGGAGGTTGATTTATCCTTCTGGATAGACAGGTTTGGCCTGTCAGCCTTCCGAGAGGAAAGAGGGGGAGACACTGTGTGGTCTCTCCCGACAGCCGGGCCAGTGGGGACTCGTAGGAATGTGGTCCGTCTTCGCTGGAGGGGCAGTGATGCGTGCCCTCCAAGGGCAAAAGTAGTAGAGCTCCTTCTGAGGATGAACTTCAAGGCAGTTGACATCTTTGCCTTGATACATCCCTATGGCACCCCCATTTTTGACATCAGCTTTGTTCGGCTGGAGGGCCTTGAGCTCTTTTGGTCGAATTATGAGCTGAGGCGCAATGAGCCCGGCTGGCGGGATTTCGCTGTGCAAGCGGTGTCCCGTCAAAATGAGGTCAAGAGAGTGACCGTTTTAACATGTAATGAGTCACTTTCATGCGACTGGCTATTATGCCTGGTGCACACAGGTATGGCGCAATAGAAGTACAAAGTGCCAGTTCCTAAAACGAGAACTTGGATGAGTTTGGCATCTGGTCAGGAAGACCTGGAGCCTTCATGGTTTAAGTTTGAGGCGTTCAGGAGGCACGAGCACAAGAGGCCACAAATTCACTCATCAGCTTTGGGGGGACAGAATCCTAAACTTGTTACCAGGGGCAGCAAAGGTTGCCACAGATGGCGGTGATCCACGCACTTTAGCGCCAGCGCATGTGCAGAAGTGCTAGTTGCAGGGGGTTGGGCATCTTGCCGCAAATCGTGAGCGATCAGGTCGGGTGTACTCTGTGTGGGTGAGCTCGGTCACCCGTCAGGTCGCTTGCGCTCGCTTCCTTTGCCATATAGTCGCGGAGCCCCAGTGGGAGAGGAGCCGGAGGTTTGTTGCTCTGCGTGTAGGAGGGTCTCGGATAGGGCTGAAGGGGCACAGGGGCCAAGGCTAGAAAGCAAAAGACCAGCCGCCCTATAAGTTGAGAGCGGAGTCAGCGCTGGTAGGCCTAGTGTGGGGAGGACGCTGGTATGCTCACACTCCTCGGGGATGAAAGGTCCTCGAGGGGGAAGAGATTGAGACCAGAGTCTGACCAGGGTGATGGGACGATGAGTCTGACGGTGGGGCTTGGGGGTGACCAAGGGGGCAATGGATATGTCTCGTTGTCTACCTAAAACGTTAGAGGTGCTCCTCTTCATGGTCGGTAAGGGAGGATAGAAGGGTGGGAAAAAGAACGCCGGTCCCAACTCAATCACTCAGTGATGGGGCACCCACGTCCGGTTGACGCTGGCGTCCATTAATGTCGCACAGCATTAGCTGATGCGGCTAGATGGTTGCGGTCATTTGAACATGAGTCTCGGCCGCGTGAGACCGACATTTATTTTTGCAGAGAGACCAGGCTTCCAGTTTGCGGAACCGTTTGTTTAAAAGTAAGAGGATGGAAACGGGGGCCTTCCTGAATGTTGTCTCTTGCGCTGACGAAGCGTATAGCGGAAACGTAGTGGAAGGGCGAGTGGAAGTCAAAAAGAGTGCAGGTCCTTTACGCCACCGGGAGATGCAGACGAGGGTATTGAGTTTAGAAATGGGGAGGTGCAGGATCCTGGAGTCCTTATGAGAAAGGAGACAAGAACTTCGTCTTATTAACATCTATGGTCACCAGTCAAAGGGGGCAGGAAGTGTCACTTTATGAGGGACGAGCCCTACCTTTTACAAGTCGGAAGGTGGTATTTGGAGGGGACTGCAATGCTGTTACGAGGTCCCAGGATAGAAGGGAGGATTTCCCATAGACAGACAAGCTGACTTCTGATAGCGTCGCTCTTAATGCATAAGCAGTGAGGCCCGCCTGGTGGATGTCCACATCCGGCACACACCGGCCAAGCGGGGTTCACCTATTATAGGGGGCGCTGCAGGTCTAGAATAGACAGGTTTGATTTAAAGAGGAGGGAAGGAAGCAATTTCTTCAGCAGTTTCTGTGTTGAGGGGAGTTCTCCGACCACGTTCTAATTTTGTTTTCTATGAATAGTTACAGGCAGACGGCCCCGATGGGAAGGAGAGCATACTGGTGAAGGCCCTACAATGTCGTCTCTACCTGGAGGAAAGCGGCGATCAGACAATCATTGAGGGACTTTATCAGAGCAGGTAACAGTGGCGGGCCTTTGTAGCAGAAGTCCAGAGGGTGGGAGGCTCAAAGAAAAGGGTATGTGTCGAGATTCTTCCGCAGCTCTCCGAGCGTAGAGGAGCATGGACAAGGGTACTCGCCTCGTTATAAGGGACTGAGGAGAGAAACTCGAGCATCTCGTCTAGAATGGAGGGAGTATCGGAAGTTGAGGACTCTCCAGACGTGAAATCCTTGCTGAAGAGGGTTCAGTACGATAGACACGCATACTTTGGTTTTGAGAGGGATTACGGGACAATACCACTCGCCCGACCTTACAAAAACTGCAAGTGTCGTGAATGGTAAAAGTTGTCACAGGACTGGTTGCAGTACGGGATCCCTGAAAAGGTCCAGTATCAGGGATTCTGGAGGTCGTCAGATCCCTTCTTACTCGCAACTCTTGGGCAGGAAGGTCAGATCGGGGATGTGATGTCGCTTTCCAGGCTGATGCTGAAACTGTCCATGAGCCAGGAGTAGACCCCTCTTAGATGTTGGAGAGATGATCAGGAAGAGAAGTCAGGCCTGGTCGATATTTGAAGGGCTCGCCCTCAAGAAATGCCGGGGCCGGATGAAACATCCGAGTTTTATAAGACCTTAAGGACGCCTTGGTTCCCCCCCCCCCCCCCCCCCTCTTGAGGAGGTATTCAAAATGGTGTCTTTCCTCGGGCACTCTGCCGGAAGTCATGAGGAGCGTCACACGACTGAATCATCCTGTCAAAGGGTAAAGGAACGATCTCGTGTTTGAGAATGGCGGCCCATAGCGTTTAAATACGGGACAGAAAGGTTTTTGGCAAAGGGTGCTGTTAATCCTTTCGGGGACCCAGACTGCTCGGTTCCAGGCGCAGTATGTAGTGACTGGGCGTTGATTTCCCGGACACTCTTCCAGGGGGAGGCGGGGGGGGGCCCCAAGACTCTGACAAAGTCCGGATCGAATTTGGCCAGGCGGGGATTACCAATGACAAAGGTTTTAACCAGTGGAAAGGGTTGTGGTCTTGACCCTCAGGAGAAAGGGTTAATATGATCACAAACTTACTGCTCACGTTTGTGATCTTATCTGGGCAGTGAGGCATGTTTGCCAGAACCATCTGGACTACGGGTTCTACAGTCTGTTCTTCCAGCTGTTATGGGGGAATAGGCTGAACCTAATCAAGAGGGAGGTTTACTAAGCACGAGGAGCCAGGAGGGTTGTGTATGGTTAAACCCTGTGGTCTGTTTTTAGTGAATTACCTTTGTATGCAAAACCTCGTGAAATGAGAGGGCTCCTCCGTGGGTTACTCCTGCAGGGATGGTTTCGGCCTTTCTTCCAGGAATGGGAGACAGGAGGGCACAAGGAAGGATCTCTCGCACACCGAAGGGCACTTCCGGTTACGTACCCCGGTTTGAAAGGCATCAATTCGCCTGGGTGGGGCTCTGGGAACATGTGGAGATCAGGGACCATGTCCAAGGAAAGTCTGGTTCTGTTGACCTAATTTCCAGAAGCCACCCTGGCCCTCAGGGATTGCCCAAGTCGGGATCTGAGGGTGGTTTAGGTCTTTTTTGAATTCCATCAGGATCCCCTTGCAGTTTTGGACGGACTTGGCGATGCTTACATGGAAAGTGTGTGTGAGGGACAATCGTGAGTGTAGAGCTCTGAGGAAAGGGGTGGTCCCGGGAGGAGGAGTGCGGGTGGCCTGCGGAGAAGCATGGACCACTTCCTGACTCAGTGCCCCTTTAAACACAGAGGGTGTAAAACGGGTGGGCGCTTCCATCCATTGGACCGGGGGTGTGCCGGTCATCTCTATGCGGAGTGGGCATATGGAGCAATTCAGGGAGGGCCGTGGGTGGACGGGACCCCGCTGCACCGTATTCCTTGTTCGTATAGTGGTCAGGTACCACAAGTGGAACGCACCAGTGCTTAAGTATCGACCCGCAGCGTTAAATCCTCCCGGTGGATGAGGTTAGTTAAGGAACATTCTGGGTGACCTGGTGAAAGGTGAGCTCTTCTGGGAGTATGAGAGGCTGGGCACGGGGAGGGCTCTTCATTAGTGCCCTTAGTCGGTCCTCCTCCCCTGCCATGGGGAAGGTGCGCTATCTGGAGTATGCGAGGCTGGGGACGGGGGTGAGGACCTCTCTCTTAGAGTACCCTTAGTATGTCCTCTTCCACTCATGGTGAAGGTGTGCACTCTCTGGGAGTCTGAGGGTGGCACGGGAGGGCCTCTCTCCTTAGTTGTCCTTAGTCTGTCCTCTCCTCATGGTAAGTTTGCTCTATTCTGGAGTATGAGAGGGCTGGGCACGGGGAGGGCCTCTCTCCTTAGTGTCCTTAGTCTGTCCTCTCCAGCCGGGTGGAAGGTGCGCTCTCGGGATAGAGAGGAGGGCATGGGGAGGACCTCTCTCTTAGTCCCTTAGTATGTCTCTCCCTTCCTGGTGGAAGGTGCCGCTCTATGGGTATGAGAGGCTGGGCACGGGGAGGGCCTTCTTTCTTAGTGTCCCTAGTCTGTCCTTCCCCTCCTGGTGAAGGTGCGCTCTCTGGAGTTGGAGGCGGGCACGGGGAGGAACCTCTCTCTTGGAGGGGGTCTCCTTTAGTGTTCCTTAGTCTGTCATCTCCGTCTGTGTTGGGATGATGATGACACTGTAGATTTTTGTTTTGAGGATCCGTAGATGTGGGGCTTGCAGCCGCGAACTTGGGGCTTTGTGGGAATAACGATAATTTGTGTAGTTTTTGAATTGTTGTTGTTTTTTATTATTATTATATTTTTTGTGTATTATTTATGTCATAGTAGGGGCGGGTGGTATGTGGGTATTAGTGCAATGGGGACAATGGAATTGGGGAATTGGGGTGGGTGGAGAGGATGTGTTGGGGAGAAAGAAAATAAAAAATTTTAAAAAATGCTTCGTTATTTTTTATTGTATATATTATATTGCCTTTTGGTTTATTTGTGTTGCATTTCTGGTATGGAAGGCACAAGGTCATTTTTAGTTTTGTATGTTCCCAGTGTGAGGGCCGTTTTTGTTATTTTTAACTATGTATATGGGCCACATTACTACCCGGTCCGTCGCTTTACCGCATGGTTGTACTCCTGCGCTCCGTCCCTCTTTCCGTCCTCCTGCTGATCAGTCCCGGCTTGTCCCGTCCTCCTGAGCTCAGTCCCGCGTGTTCCCGTCCTCCTGAGTGCAGTCTCCGCTTGTACAGTCGCCACTGAACGCTCAGTCCCGGGCTTTGTACAGTACCTCCTGCGCTTCAGTCCCGCTTGTCCAGTCCTCCGCGCTCAGTCCCGCTTGTTCCCGTCTCCTGAGATCGAGTCCCGCTTGTCCCGTCGCTCCTGCGCATCTAGTCCCCGTTGTCCACGTCTCCTGCCGCTCAGTCCGCTTGTCCCTAACTCCTGCGTCAGTCCCGCTTTGTCCCCGTCCTCCTGCGGCTCAGTCCCGCTTGTCCCGTTACTCCTGCGGTCCGCTTTCCGTCCTCCTGCGCTCGTCCCGCCTGTCCCGTCCTCCTGTGCTCAGTACCACTACTCCCATCCTCCTGTACTCAGTACTACCTCTCCGTCTATCAGAGTAGTTGCAGCGTCTTCTCCTGGGCATCGCTTGGCATCGATATAAAGGGGTCATTCTGCTGAGAAGCCGCTTTGTCTCCTTCCCTCTTCCTGACGAGACAAGGGGCCGTGTTGGCAGCCGCAGACACAATGCCCATCTTGTTGCTCTTATCCCGTGCGGACGCGGCCTGAGACACGTAGCAGCATCTGAAACTCAAAGCCGTAGACCCAGATACAGGACAACCGGGTTTAACCCTCGCAATGCTGCAGACTGGTTTCATCTCCTCAACCCTGCACCAGCCCTGCTGAACACTGGCAGCCTGCACCCTACATGGGACGGGCGCACTAAGGGAACATGGCGGCCTGATCGTACATGAGGGAACGGGCGCACTAATGGGGTAACACTGGCGGCCTGCACCTATACATGGGACGGGCGCCACTAATGGGAAAAACTGGACAGCCTGCCACCATACATGGGACGGGCGACACTAAGGGTAACATGGCAGCCTGATCTTACAGGGGAAGGGTGCATAATGGGTAAACAATGGCAGTATGCACCCTACATGGGACGGACGCAATAATGGGTAAGGTAACACTGGCAGGCATTGCACCCTACATGGGACGGGCGCACTAATGGGTAAACAATGGCGGCCGGCACCCTAACATGGGACGGGCGCACTTTTGGGTAACAATGGCAGCCTACACCTACAGGGACGGGGTGCACTAATGGGTAAACACTGGCGGCCTGCACCCACATGGGGACGGAGCAACTAATGGCAACATGGCAGCTGCACCTACATGGGACGGATGCACTAATGGGTAAACAGTGGCGCTTTGGCACCGACTGGGACGGGAGCACTAAGGGTAACATGGCAGCCTACACCCTACATGGGGGCCGGGGCGCACTAATGGGTAACACTGGCTGGCCTGCATCGTTACATGGGACGGGCAGCGACTAAGATGGGTGACACTGGAAGCATGACACCTACATCGGGAACGGGACGCACTTTTGGGACGGGGGGTACACTGCCAGCCTGCACCTACATGGTACGGGAGCACTAATGGGTAACACTGGCAGCCTTGCAGCCTGCACCTACATGGGACGGGCGCACTAATGGGTAACACTGGCGGCCTGCATCTTACATGGGGACGGAGCGACTAATGGTAAACACTGGCAGCTGCACCATACATGGACGGGATTCGCACTCAAATGGGGTGTAACATGGCGAGAGCCTGCACACAGATCATGGGACAGGGAGCACTAACTGGGGTCACACTGGCAGCCTGCATCTTACATCGGGAAGGGGCACAATGGGTAACACTGGCAGCTCTGACACCCCTAACATGGACGGACGCACTAAGGGTACACTGGCGGGCCTGCACCATACATGGACGGACGCACTAATGGGTAACATTGGCGGCCTGCCACCATACATGGACGGACGCACGAATGGGTAAACATGGCGGCCTGCTCCATACATGGGACGACGCACTAATGGGTAACATTGGCGGGCCGACCACTACATGGGCGACGGACGCACTAATGGGTAACACTGGCGGCCTGCACCTACAGGGACGGACGCACACATGGGGTAAATTGGCGGCATGACTAACATGGGACGGCCGCACTAATGTCGGGTAACACTGGCGGCCTTTGCATTCCTTACATGGGACGGCGGGCACTACATGAGGTAACACTGGCGGCCTGCACCCTACATGGGACGGGCGCACTAATGGGTAACACTGGCAGCCTGCACCCTACATGGAATGGGAACAATAAGGGTAACATGGCGGCCTGCCAGCCCTACAGGGACCAGGAACGCACAAGGGTCACACTGGCAGACTTGCATCTTACATGGGACGGACGCACTAAGGGTACACTGGAGTCTGCACCCTACTGGGAAAGGGCGGCACTAAGGGGTGGCTAACACTGGCAGTATGCCACCGCTACAGGGACGGACGCACTAATGGGTAACACTGGCACCTGCATTTACACTGGGACGGGCGCACTAATGGAGCAACACTGGCAGCCCTGCAACCTACATGGGACGGGCGAAAATAATGGGGTAACATGGCGGCCTGGACATCTTACATGGGAACTTGGGCGGGCACTAAGGGCGAAACACTGGCGGCTGCACCTTACAGGGACGGGCGCACTAAGGAGTAACCTGGCGCCTGCACCCTACATGGGACGGGCCACTAATGGGTAACACCTGGCGGCCTGGACATCTGTTACATGGGTACGTGGCGACTATGAAGGGGTAAACACTGGCGGCCGCAGATCTTACAGGGGACGGGCGCACTAATGGGTAACATATGGAGGCCTGCATATCACATGGGCACGGGACGCACTATATTTGGGGTAACAACTGGCGCCTGCACCATACATGGGACTGGCCGCACTAATTGGGGTAACAGCTGAGACGGCCTGACCCTACGTGACGGGATAGCACTGACTGGGATAACACTGGTTCGATGCACGCCTAATGTGGAACGGGTCGCACTAATGGGTAACAAAACGGCGGGCGATTCACCCACTGGGAACGGGCGCACTTTAGGGTAAAACATGGCAGCCTACACTAAATGGGAAAAATCGGGCGCACTAATCGTGTAACCACTTTGAGCAGCCGCCCCTACATGGGTACGGCTTGCACTAATGGGTAACACTGGTCAGATGATGACCCTACCTGGGACAGGGCGCACAATGGTTAACACTGGCGGCCCCTGCACCCTACATGGGACGGACGCACTTCGATGTGGCAAACACTGCAGCTTGCACCTCTAATGGGAAGGATGCATCTAATGGGGTAACAGTGGAGGATCTGCACCTAGATGGGACGGGCGCACTTCATGGGTAAACACTGGCAGGCCTACACCTAATGGGGTACTAGGCGCACTAGTTGAGTAACTTATGGCGGCTCGCACCCCACCGGAGCATGCCCGGCCCCAACGCGGGGACTACATGGGTGGTAACACTGGAGGGCCTGCATCTATAGCATGGGACGGGCGCACTAATGGGTGAACGTCTGCGGACTGTATCTTTGCACAGAGGCCCCCTCACAAGGCGGCCGCGCCCACAGCACTAATGGTCACACCAACCAACCCCATCGGCACGCGCCGCCCTGCACACCCCTACATGGACGCCGGGCCACTAATGGGTAACACTGGCGGGCCTGCATGCACCCCAGTTATCATGGGTTACGGCGCCACTAATGGGTAACGACTGGCAGCATGCACCTCTACATGGGACGGGCGCATAATGGTGGTAACACTGGCAGCGACTCGCACCATACATCGGGCTGTTTGAATGGGCGCACTTTTGTGCAGTAACAACTGCGCTACACCCTACATGGGAGCTGGTAAGCGCACTAATGGGTAAAGGCGGCATGCACACTACATGGGACGGTACGCCACTAAGGGGCAAACAATGGCAGCACTGCACCCTGCTACAGGGCGGATGCACTAAACTATGTGGGTAAAAGGTGGCGGCCGCTCACCTCTACATGGGCTACGGGCGCTAATAAGGGATGACACTTGGCAGCCTACACCCTACATGGGAGTGGCGACTCATGTTAACGGTAACAACTGGCGGCCTGCATTCTTACATGGGAAGTGACGCACTATATGGGTACACTGGGCAGCATGCACCATACATGGGACGGGTGCCTTTTGAAGGAACCTGCCAGACTGACCCTACATGGGTAACGGCGCCTAATGGGAACATGGCAAGAATGCACCCTAATGGGACAGGACGCACTAATGGGTAACACTGTGGCCTGCATCTACATGAGAACTGGCGCCCTGCACCCTGCATGGGACGGGGTACAACTGGGTAACACTGGTGGCCTGCATCCTAACATGGGACTGGCCGCCCTTGAAACCCTACATGGGAAGGCGGCACTAATGGCGTAACACTGGCTGGTGGCCTGCATCCTAACATGGGAGCTGTGGCCAGCAACTACATGACAGAGGCGCGGACTAATGGGGTAACAATGGCAGCCTACACCCTACATGGGCACGGGCGCATAAGGGTAAGACTGAGCGGTCCTGAATATACATGGGACGGCGCACTAATGGGAACACTGGCAGCATGACCAGACATGGGACGGTTGTGGTTTCTAAAGGAGGATATATCCTGGGCTGGGACCTTGGTGGCACACACTGGCCAGGCATTACACCTCTACATGGGAGGCGGCGCACTAAATGAGGGGTCAACGGCAGCCTACATCACCTACATGGGACGGCGAGCACTAATGGGTAAACAATGGCGGCCCTGAACCCTAAACGGAAACGGAACCGCCCCTAATGGGTAGCAAGTGGCGCCGGCACCCTCTACATGGGAAGGACGCACTAATGGGTAACACTGGCGGCCTGCTACACCCTAATGGGTCGGGCGCACTAATGGCAAACAATGGCAGCCTGCACCCTACAGGGACGGACAACTAATGGTAGTAACACTGGCGGCCCTATTCTAATATCCAATCCCTGCAACCTACATGGGCAGGAGAAGCAGATAAGGTGCGTAAACTGGCGTGCCGCATACCTACATGGAGTCGGGCGCACTAATGGCAACACGTGCCACAGCCCTTGCCACCCTGCACACTGGGACGGCGCGCACTAATGGGTAAACTCGGCAGGCCTGCACTCCACATGGGACAGGAGCACTAAATGGGTAACACTGGTGGCCTGCATCTTAATGGGACTGGCGCCTTGCACCCTGACATGGACGGGGTACTAAGGAGTAACACTTGGCGGCCTTGCGTCCACATGGGTCGGGCGGCCATAAGGGCAAAACACTGGAAGCATGCACCCTACATAGGACGGATGCGACTACTGGGTAAACAGAAAAAAAAAAAAAAATGGCGGCCTGCACCTCGACATGGGACGGGCAGCACATGAATGGATAACACTGGAAGCCTATCACCCACATGGGACGGATGCACTAATGGGTACACAGTGGCGGCTGCACCCTGACATGAGGACGAATGGAGACTAAGGGGTAACACTGGCAGCCTAGACCCACTATGGGACGGCCTGCGCCCCACTTAATGGGTAACACTGGCGGCCTGCCTTCTACATGGGACGGGCGCCTAAGAGGTAAACACTGGCAGCATGCACATACAATGGGACGGAGCGCACTTTTTGGGTAACACTGCCAGCCCTGCACCTACATGGGAAGGGCGCACTATGGGTAAAACCGCGGCATGCTACACCCTACATGGGGCACGGGAGTACTAATGCAGGTAAAACCTGGCGCCTTTTTTTTTGGACACCAACTGGGACGGATCGCAACTAATGATCGAGATAACACTGGAGGGACACTGCATCTTCAGGGGACGTGCGTGCGCACTAATGGGGACACTGGCAGCATTGCACCCTACATTGGGACAGGACGCACTAATGGGTAAACACTGGTGGCCGCTCCTCAGGGGACTGGCGCACTGCACCCACATGGGACGGGGTGGTACTAAGGGTGGTGGAAACTGGCAGCTGCACCCTACCACATGGGCACTTGGAGGGGCACTAATGGGTAACACTGGTGGCCTGCACCCTACATGGGACGGGCGCACTAATGGGATAACTACTGGCAGCCTACACACTTACATGGGACGGGGGCAACTAAGGGTAACACTGCCAGCATGTGCACCATACATGGGAGGCGAAACTGTTTGGGTAACACTGCCAGCTGACCCTACATGGGCGGGGTCGCAGTAATGCGGTGGTAACACTGGCAGCCGCACCCTACATGGGACAGGCGCAATAAGGGTACCTGGTGCCTGCATCCTACATGGGACTGGCGCCCTGCACCCTACATGGGACGGGGTACTAATGGGTAACACTGGCGGCCTGCATCTTACATGGGACGGGCGCACTAATGGGTAACACTGGCAGCATGCACCATACATGGGACGGGCGCACTTTTGGGTAACACTGGCAGCCTGCACCCTACATGGGACGGGCGCACTAATGGGTAACACTGGGGCCTGCACCCTACATGGTCGGGCGCAGCATCTACTGGGAAACCTGGCGGACCTGCACCATACATGGGTCGGGCCACAATGGGCAACACTGGCAGCTGCACCTACAGGACGGGCGCACCACTACTGGGTAACATGGCAGCCTACACCCTACATGGGACAGGTGCGCACTAATGGGTACACTGGCGGGCTGCATCATTACAGGGACGGGCGCGACTAATTGGATAACACTGGCAGCTAGCACGCCAACATGGGAAGGGGCGACTTTGGGGTACACTGCCAGCCTGCAACCCGACCAATGGGAAAGGCGCACTATGGGTTACACTGGCAGCTACACCCTACATGGGACGGGGCGCACTAAGAGTAAAACTGGCGGCCTGCACCCTACAGGGACGGAACGCATAATGGGTAGCACTGGCGGCTCTGCACCTACATGGGACCGGACGCACTACATGGGTACACCTGGCGGCCTGCCACCTAATGGACGGGACCGACACTAAGGATAATGGGTAAACAATGGGCGGCTGACACCCTACAGAGGTCGGGCGCCAACTACATGGGCAACCACTGCAGCGCCTGCACCCTACATGGGACGGACCATAATGGGCTAACACTGGCGGCCGCCACCCTACATGGGACGGACGCACTAATGGGTGAACACTGGGGCCGCACCCTACATGGGCTCGGGGCCACGAAGGGAATACACTGGCAGCCGCACACCCGAATGGGACGGGCGCACTAATGGGTAACATGGCCGCCTGCCCACCCACATGGGACAGCGCAACTAATGGGCTACCACTGGTGGCCTGCATTCCTAAATGTGACTGGCGCCCGCCCACCCGGACATGGCGCCGGAGGGGGTACTAGATGTGTGGTAAAACACTGACGGCCCTGACATCTACCTGGGAAGGGCGCACTAATGTAAAACATGGCAGCATGCACCTACATGGGAAAGGGCGCACTAATGGTAACAATGGCGGCCTGACCCTAATGGGTCGGGCGCCGCGAAACTAAGGGCGTAACACTGGCACGCCATGCACCCTAAATGGGGACGGATGCCACTAATGGGTAACAGTGGCGGCATTGCACCCTACAGGACGGAATTGCACTATGGGTGGGTAACAGTGCGCCCTGCCACACACCTACATGGGACAGGGAGCACTAATGGGTAACACTGGCCAGACTACACCCTACATGGGACGGGAGCCACTAAGGGTAACACTGGGGCCTGATCTTACATGGGAGGGGCGCACTAATGGGTAACACTGGAAGCATGCCACCATACATGGGTACGGGCCGCCCTTCGGGTAAACTGCCAACTTGAACCCTACATGGGAGGGCGGCAACTATGGGTAACACTGGCAGCGCTGACACCTCTACTGGGACGGGCGCACCCTAATGGGTAACACTTGGCAGGCCTGCTGACCCTTACATGGGAACGGGGCGCCACTATGCGGTAACACTGGCAGCCTGACACCTACATGGGACGGACAGCACTATATGGGTAACACTGGCAGCACTGCACCGCTAAATGGGACGGGCGCATAATGCGGTAATCACTGGAGCCAGCATGCACCTACATGGGCGGGCGCACATAATTGGGTAACATGGTGGTGCATACTACAATGGGACTGGCGCCCTGCACCATACATGGGACGGCAATCTTCTCCGTGATACGGAGGGAAAAGGGTACGAAGGACAAGGTCAACAACTGGCAGCATGCACCCAGACAATGGGAACGGGCGCACTACATGGGTAACAATTGGTGGCCTGCACCCTTAATGGGACGGGCGCACTAATGGGTAACACTGGCAGCCTGCACCCTACTTGGGACGGGCGCACTAAGAGGTAACACTGGCAGCATGCACCCTACATGGGACAGGAGACGCATTAATGGGTAACACTGGAAGCCGGCCAACCATAATGGCTGTCACGGGCGCACTAATGAGAAAGGTAACAACTGGCGGCCTGACACCTACATGGGACGGATGCACTAAAATGGTATGAAGGCTCGTGGCGGCCCCGGCCCTACATGGTGATCTAAGTGAGGGCGCACTATATGGGTAAACACTGGCGTGCCTGCTACCTTATCATGGGGACTGAGGCGCACTGATGTGTAACACTGGTGGACTGATCCTACAATGGGACTGGCGCTCTGCATCCCTAAATGGGAGGGGGTGTGTGTGGGTGGTACTAAGTGTTAGGGTTAACACTGGCAGCTTCTTGCAACCACTACATGGGACTGGGGCAGCAATCTAATGCGGATAAAACTGGAACGGCCTGATCTACACTTGGGGGGACGGAGCGCACTAAGGGTAAACAATGGTGCCTGATCCTACAGGAGTGCGAATTAAGGGGTAAACACTGGCAGTCTGACCACCCTACATGGGCAGAGCGCACTAATGGGTAAACATGGCAGTCTGCCACCCTACTGGACAGGCGCACTTAAATGGGGTAACCACTGGCAGTCTGCACCCTACATGGGACGGGCGCACTAATGGGGTAACAAGGCGCCTTGCACCCTACATGGAATGGGCACACTAATGGGTAACACTGGCGGCCTACACCCACATGGGGACAGACGCACCTAATGGTTTAACCGGCGGCCCTGCAACACATGGGACGGACGAACTAATGGGTAACAATGGCGGCCTGCACCCTACATGGGACGGTGACGCACTAATGGGGTAACACTGGCGGCCTGCCACCCTACATGGCGACTGGCGCCACTAATGGGTTAGACACTGGCAGTCTGCACCTCTAAATGGGAAGGGGCGCAACTAATGGGTAACACGGCAGTCTGACACCCCTACATGGGACAGACGCACAATGGGTAAACACTGGGTGGCCTGCACCATAAATGGACGGTACGCCCTTAATGGGTAACATGGCGGCCTGCCCACCCTACATGGGACGGTCGACTAATGGGTAACAGTAGGGTCCAACTGTAAATGAGGACTGAGCAGCCCCTGACTAATGATGGCAGTGACAGAGTAGGATCACAGCTGTGGTGCCCCCATAAAAAACCCCACAGGTTGCCACAGACCCCCACAGTCAGGGGATCAACAGGGGCACAGGGTCTTTCAGATCTTCTTTCCAGATGATGCAGAGCAGGAAAGAAAACCCTTCAGCGAATGTATATTACAGTCAAGACCATGACCGAACGTAATCATTCAATGAACCCCCCTCCCCCAAAAAATAGGGGAGCTAGTAACTGCGGCGCCCTCTGTGGTTACAGCTATTATTACCGCCTGAACTTCATTTGTTTGGCACAAGGTCCAAGCTCCGTCCCACACAGCGGGTCACTCCACAGGACCTCCTCCATGACATAAGGGAGGATTAGAGGGGGACACAGGAGGAATGAGGGGTCCTGATACCAAGAGCTTACACTCTATGAGGAGATAGAGGGGACAGACCACAGGAGGAGTGAGGGTCCGTCACACAGAGCTTACACCTATGAGGAGATAGAAGAGGACACAGGAGAAGTGAGGACCTGATCACAAGAGCATTACACTCTAGAGGAGATAGAGGGGAACACAGGAGAGTGAGGGCCTGAGATCACAAGAGCTTAGCATCTATGAGGAGCTGAGGGGACAACCGGAGGAGTGAGGTCCTGATCACCAACGAGGGACACTCTATGAGGAGGATGAGAAGAGGAAAGGAGGAGTGAGGGCCCATGATCACAAGAGTTACACTCTATGGGGGATGACAGGACACAGGGGAGTGAGGGTCCTGATCACAGAGCTTACACTCTATGGGGGGGATACAGACACAGGGAGACGTGAGGAGGGTCCTGATCACAAGAGCTTTAACTCTATGAGGGATAGAGAGGACACAGGAGGAGTGAGGGTACTGATCACAAGAGCTTACACTCTATGAGGAGTAATGGGGGCACAGGAGGAGGTGAGGGTCCTGATCACAAGAGCTTACACTATATGAGGAGGATGGGACCACAGGAGGACGTTGGGGCTGATACAGAGCTTAATCTATGAGGAGAATGGAAGGGACAAGGAGGAGTGAGGGCCTGATCACAACGAGTTACACTCTTATGAGGAGGATAGAAGAGGACAAGGAGGAGTGAAGGCCCTGATCACAGAGAGCTTTACATCTATGAGGGGATAAAGGACACAGGGGGAAGTGAGGGGTCTGCACAAGAGCTCACTCTATGCGGGGATACAGGACACAGGAGGAGTGAGGGTCGATGATCACAAGGCTTACACTCTATGAGGAGATAGAGCGGACACAGGAGGAGTGAGGGCCCTGATCACAAGAGCTTACATCCTATGGGGGGATACAGGAACAGGAGAAGGAGGGTCCCTGATCACCAAGAGCTTACACTCTATGGGGGGATGACAGGCACACAGGAGAAGTGAGGGTCCTGATCACAAGAGCGTTACACCAACTCTATCGAAGGATCCCCCCCCTTTTTGATAGACCTGGAGGACATCATTGGGAGGTATTCGTGAGTGTCATGATCAAATGTGCCTTTGGCCCCTTACACCTATGAGGAGATTAATGGGGGGACACAGGAGGAGTGAGGGTCCTGATCACCAGAGCTTACACTCTATGAGGAGATGGAGGAGGGAGAGGGGAGACACAGGCGGAGTGAGGGGGGGCCCGATCACAAGAGCTTACACTCTATGAGGATGATAGAGAGGACACAGGAGGAGTGAGTGGGCCATGATCACAAGAGATGCTTACCACTCTAGAGGGGGAGGAACAAGGACAAAGGGGTGAGTGGGGGGAGTGAGGGTCCTGATCAAAAGAGCTACACTCTATGGAGGAGAAGATTACAGGAACAGGAGGAGTGAGGGTCCTGATACAAGAGCTTTACAACTCTATCGAGGAGAACAGGGACACAGAGGAGTGAGGGTCCTGATCACAAGTGGCTTACCCTCTATGAGGAGAAGATACAGGACACAGGAGCGACGTGAGGGTCCTGAAGCACAAGAGCTGACAATCTATGAGGGGATATAAAGGAACAGGGGAAGTGAGGGTTTCCTGATCACAAGAGCTTACACTCTATGAGGGATGGGAAAAGGAGGAGTGAGGGGCTGATTCACAAGAGCTTACACTCTAGGAGGAGATTAGAGGACACAGGAGTGGGGGTCTGATCACAAGGAGCTTACACGCTATTGAGAGATAGGGACACAGGAGGAGTGAGAGGTACTATAACAGGAGCTTACACTCTATGAGTAGCGGAGCCCTGGGTGTGTGGTGAGCTTGGTCACCCGTTCAGTCGCTGCCCTCGCTCCTTTGCCAATATAGTCGGAGCCCCAGTGGGAGAGAGCCGAGGTGTTGCTCCTGCTGTGGAGGGTTCTGCTAGGGCTGAAGGGGCACAGGGGCCAAGGAAGAAAGGCAAAACCATGCCGCTTTCTAAGTTGAGGCGACTTGAAGGCTGTGGAAGGAGCAGAGAGCTTGGGGAGCCCCAGGCTGCTCGGGTGAGCCATAGCCCTGTTCCTGAGACAAGTGCTGCCGCAGCTGAGGCCCTGGTGGAACAGGACTTGGATGAAGAGGTCAGGAGGCTGGAGAAAGAGGAAGAGGCCATCACCACTGGTTCCTCTCTTTATGAGAGTATGGATGAGGACAATAGGAGGTGGCTAAATGAAAAACATAAGATGAGTGGCAACTCCCAAAACTGTAAAAGCTGCAGTCGCTTCAAAGGAAGGCCAAACCACCTCCCTTTTGATTGTTCTCTCAAACCGTTTCCAAGCCCTCAAGGATATCTCCGGGTAAGGATCCGGAGTCAGCGCCGGTAGGTCCTGTGGGGGGCGCTAAGTCTCCCTCCTCGGAGGATGAAAGGTCCTCGAGGGGGGATATTGGCCCAGAGTCTGGTGATGGGGACGATGAGTCTGACGGTGGGGTGACCAAGGGGGCAATGGATATGTCTGTCTCCCTAAAGCGTAGAGGTTGCTCCTCTTCAGGTGGTAAGGAGGGGGGGTGGGAAAAAGAAAGCCGTCCAACTCAATCACTCATGATGGCGGCACCCACTCCGTTGACGCTGGCGTCCATTAATGTCGCCAGCATTAAGTCTGATGCGGCTAGATTTGCGGTCTTTGACTTTCTCGGCCGCGTTGAAGCCGACATTTTATTTTTGCAGGAGACCAGGCTTCC
>WNYA01003195.1:0-28019 GCA_019512145.1 Engystomops pustulosus | reverse complement strand
ATTTTTGAGAAGTATTTTTACTTCTTTAATTGAAAATATATATAACATTATATATGCCTATGTGTTATGTGATTTACAGAAAATTAATTTTCTTAGAAAAATAGTATAGTATTATTACTGCCAGCTTTTTTTTTTTTTTTTTTTAATTTAGGAAATTATAGTAATATCAAGGGTCTTCATTTTTTTTTTCCTCCCCCTGGTAACTACAACCTTTAGGGCAAACTGGGGACATCACCAGCCCACAACCTGATCTTTTATTTGTACTGTGCATAGGAGCGCACTGTGCCATGTCAACCATTCAGCTCTTTACTAATGCAGCTCTCCACCACTATGTAATGGCCGGTACTGTGTAACTGAACTCTGCATGGATAGCCCTGCATTTAACCCCTTAACGACTTGGCCTTTTTTTTAGTTTTTTCACTTCCATTTTTCACTCCGCACCTTCAAAAATCTATAACTTTTTAAAATTTTTCCATATAAAGAGCTGTGTTATGGCTTATTTTCTGCGTAACAAATTGCACTTCGTAGTGACGGTATTTAATATTCCATGCCTGGTACTGGGAAGCGGGAAAAAAATTCCAAATGCAGTGAAAATGGTGGAAAAACACGTTTGCGACGTTTTCTTGTGGGCTTGGATTTTACTGTGTAACCCAAATGACATGTCTACTTTATTCTTTGGGTTGCTACGATTACGGGGATACCAAATTTGTATAGGTTTTAGAATGTTTTCATACATTTAATATAATTAAAACCTCCTGTACAAAATTTTTTTTTTTTTTTTGCCATCTTCTGGCGGCAATAACTTTTTCATACTTTGGTGTACAGAGCTGTGGGTGGTGTCATTTTTGCCAACTTTTGATGGCGTTTTCATTGCTATCATTTTTAGGACTGTCCGACCTTTTGATCACTTTTTATTTATTTTTTTATATTTTCCAAAATGGCAAAAAATTTCATTTTCGAATTTGGACGCTATTTTCCGTTACGGGGTTAAACGCAGTGAAAAAACGTTATTATAGTTTGATAGATCGGACATTTTTGGACGTGGTGATACCTAATGTGTTTATGATTTTTACTGATATTAATATTAATATCAGTTCTAGGGAAAGGGGGGTGATTTGAATTATTAGGTTTTACTGTGCAGATAGCAACCCTAAGGGTGCGTTCCACCACGTTGCAGTTTTTTTAAAACCTGCATCGCAATCAGATGTTGAGGTGGTTTTAGGTGCATTTTGTCAATTATTGAACAGGTGAAAGAATGAACCTGGAATGGGTTGTTTCGTCGGTGAAAGACATTTGTGAGAGCAGGTTTCCCTTCAAAATCAAATCACTTCGTTCTGTTTAGTCTTTCACCTGGTTCAATTGGACAAAACTGCACCTTCTCTAAAACACACTCAAAGCTGATTGCGATTGCAGTTTTAAGTTTAATGAAACGTGTGAACGAACCCTTAACCCCTTCAAGCCAGGTCCCGGTGCCTGGAAGGGCCGGGGCCGGTTGCCTCTCCATAGCGTAAGTCTTGCTTTGCAATTGCTAGCACCGATCCGCGGGATGCTTCACGGTGATCACCGGCGGCCAATGCTGCCGGAGTCTTCAAAAAGATGACGCCGCATCTTGCGCGGATCACGCTCCCCAGATGACGTATTAAGGAACTGGGGTATAATCCGTGCCATGACCGCTTCGCGGTCTCACGAAGGCACCGAAACGTTTCTCGTTTTTTTAACCCATTCATTTACAAGTGCATCAGCACATTGAATGAATGGGAGTATAAAATCCCCATATACTGCCATATTTGCAGTATGCAAGGATATTGGTAGGACAATCGACAACCCTAGGGGTTAATTACCCTAGGTGAGTCTGAAAAATAGAAAAGTAAGAAAAAAAGATGAAAAAGGCTGTAAAAAAAAATAATTCAAGGAGAAGTCAAGATAGATGCCAAAGGTCAGGGCAGGCAGAATTAAAGGAGAAGTCAAGATAGATGCCAAAGGTCAGGGCAGGCAGAATTAAAGGAGAAGTCAAGATAGATGCCAAAGGTCAGGGCAGGCAGAATTCAAGGAGAAGTCAAGATAGATGATAAAGGTCAGGACAGGAGGCAACAGTTCAAAATCAGATCCAGTCATATTCAGCTGGAGGGAAAACACAATAACAGAATAGAGGTTTAGAAGGAATCTGGAGGAAAGGAAACATTATTTAGCAACCTTGCGGCTTTGATCGATATTTGCAAACCGAGATCCTTGTAACGGTCCATTTGGTTTACATTGGGGGTGTCCGTTATTTTTCTGGACAAAAAGCTTCTTGCCTGTGGAATTTTTTTTATCCATGATTCCTGAAGAGCTTCGAGCACACACATTTTCTGATTGCGGTGAGGTCTAGTGGAGCTGAGACCCAACGAGCGACTGTTTTGTTAGTATCAAATAAGATCTGAACACTAACTTACAATTCATTTCAATTAGTTTCACTACAACTTGCCTCCTACTCTTCTCTCATGTATCACTTTGGGCGAAAGAATCTGAGATTTTATAGTAATGTGAACACAGAGGTTAGTGTGTGACTCCCATCTAGCGAGACGAGCCGCAGATGACACGTGTGAGCGCTGAGTGGGAGTCTTGGCACGTGGTGGGCAGAATGGCCCCCGTCCACGCTAACACTCATGTCTGCCATGTCGTTCTTGAGAAAAACTTAACATTGTTTTACTGTCTGAGCCGCATGAAACCAAAGAAGCGTTTTATTTCTTTATGAATTAAACAAATCACCGCTGTCATCCATCATCCCGGCATACCTGTTCTGGAGCTGCAGTTTAGTTTTGCTAGAAAATCTCCCAGGGTTACATGGAGCCAGCGAAAGCTAAGAGTGATGATGATTGCGGGCGAGAGGGTTGGGCGAGCTTACATAATTCACCGTGATGTCACGTTACCGGGTGCGCAAAACGGTTATAATCGTGGAAAAGTTAGAAGAAGTGCAAGGGAGAAGCTAAATTAAAGGAAACACCTAAAAATTAAAGGGATTTTGGATTGTTGGGGGTTTGACAAGTCCCGCAAAACTGCCCCGTACTATGAAGGACGTCTACAAGGGACTTGTCTCACAATCTCCATTAAAAAAATCTTGAGTCAGGTCCTGAGCGTCCTTCATTATTGCTGGACCTCCAGGATGATGGTGGACGGAGGTGGTGGAATGTGAGGATGTGTAGGAGGAGGATGCAGGAGGGACTGGTGGTCCTGAACTATGAGAGGTCCCAACTCCAAGTCTAATCCTTTGTGATCAAACTTTATTATCCTCCTTCCCAAATCTCTCTTATGCACCTTTGCTTTTACTTGTATTTTTCTGTTTGTGATTTTTTCTTTGCACCTCCCTTGGTTGTCTAGTTTTCTGCAGTGTTCTTTGATTTATCGCTCCATTACAGATGTGAACGTTGCAATTTTTTTAGAAAAAGTTGCAAAAAATGTAAATTTGCCGCAAGTCTATATCTGCTCTTACCAGACTTAGAAAGTAGCCTAAAGCTGTTTGTGACTTTTTGGAGGCCTTTTTTGCAAATTCACTAAAGACCTAGAATCAGATGAATCAACATGGAAAAAGGCAGGAGCACAAAGCCAAAACTAAGATACATGTGCCCATTCAGGTGGTCAGTGGTCCCATTCTAGTTTGCTGATTTCAGCTGAACCTTAAACAAAAGTCCGGTTCGGGTACCTGAACCTGAACACCCACTGTTAGCACCGGCAATTGGTGGCAGAGTGTTATCCCTTTCAATGGCGCCATTTCTCCTAGCTTTGTGTATTTAAAGGGTTAACACCTGTAATCCGTGGCAGCAATGATCACGGGTGTTAACCCTTTAAACACCGCCAGCAAGGCAGCCGTTTCCTCGGGATTGTCCCTCCCAAAGGTCGGTGGCTTTAGTGTTACCGGTCACCAGATGACGGTGGCTTTGGTGTTACCGCTCACCAGATGACGGTGGCTCGGCTGTTAGCATTTAAAGGGTTAACACCTGCGATCAGTGGCAGGACTGATTCCGGGTGTTACCGGTGGGGGTGAACCCGAATGCCGAATCCCAACTTCTGGCTTAAGTTCTGGTTCAGTTTCATGGACCCAAATCCGCAGTGTTTGGCATGAACCCTACTTGGAACTTTTAGAAGAAAACTTTGTACGACAATAAGAAATAAGACAACGATCCCAAACTTTCTTTTTGCAATAGACGGTGGAGCCCTTATGGTCTTAGACTTTGTTAAATTAAGACGTTGGAAATAAAAGAATGTTAACTTTTTGTTGCCTTTACACCTTCCGGTCCTTTTTGGGGTATTTTTTGTGTTTTTGTCTTTTCACTTTCCAAATTCCACAAGCCACAACTTTTTGTTGCCTTTAACTATTTTTTTTGTGTTTCTTCTTCCACTTTCCCATCTTTCCACTCTCCACAAGCCATAACTTTTTGATTTTCCCATGGACATTGTCACATGAGGGCTTAATATCTGCAGGACAAGTTGTACCTCCTGGGAGCAACTTTTAATATTCTGTGCAATCTACTGTGCACTACTTTTCCAGAGGAATTTGTTTTATGGTTTTCACTGTGTGCTCCAAATAATACGCCCCCTTTATTGGCGTAGGTCAGTCCGATCACACAGATACAACATTTGTATAGTTCTGTCATGTCTGAATACCTTTAAAAAAATGTATAACCTGGAAAAATAATCGCAAAATTAAGCCATCCTTTTTCATACCTTCATGGATGGAGCTGTGTGAGGTGTCGTTTTTTGCGGGACGAGATTAAATTTTCGTTGATATCATTTTCAAAACTGCACAACCTTTTGATCACTACATTTTAAAATTTCTATTGTTGGAAAAATGGTAAAAAGTGTTGATTTGGACATTAGAAAATGTTTTTTCAACATTCAACATATTGGGGAACATTTACTTACCCGTCCGCAGGAGTTCAGCGAAAGTGCATTGTCCGACCGGAATTGCACTGTGCCGCGATTCACTAAGATCGTGCGCCCGAGTTCCTACATGTGTCACTTCCCCGCTCAGGTCCGCCGGAGTTCACCTTCTTCTTCCTGGTGCATGTAAGTGCTTGATCTTGCGACACAATTTGAAAGTTAAATCCCGCGCTCAGTCCGAATCAGTCAGATCGTTCCCCGATTTCTGTTGCATGAAAGCCGCAGCTGCACCACAATCCGATCGCGTGTGACACAATCCCCAGTTAAATACATGTCACAGCGGCGCAAATCCCAAAAAAACATCGGAAAATCCGACAAAAGTCGATTTTAAATTAAAGCCTAGTGATATCAAAATGTTTATGATTTTATTTGTTCATTTATTTATATTTGCTTATTTACTTTTTAAAAATTTTCTATGACATGTTTTTGACCCCTTAGGGTACATTCACATGAATGTGCGCCCGCCTGGCAGGACAGTGATCGGGTACCATAGGCGTCAATGGGGACCCAAACCTGCCCTCAGCAGAGGCTCCCAGCTGTCATGGAAACCAAACAGTGACCCTCGATGACATCAATGGGGCGATGAAGGCCGGCCTTGACCACGGCATCTAACAAGCTTACTGTTATAGTAAATGGCAAGAGTCTTCAGTATAATACAGCAGACACCTACCCAGTATGAAGAGAGTCCAAACTGTGAACCCCCTCTAGTTAATGTTTGATTGATTGGAATATTATCATAGAGATGATCAAAATAAATTTGTTACAAACTTACCCAAATTTGGTGATTGTGGAAAATGTAAAACTTCTGCCATGGAAGGAGGAAGACCCAGAAAGCCTCTCACCTCCCCATCTAGGATCTGCAGCCCCATCCGACAGTATTATTTCTTGAGGTCCTGAAGGTCTGACCCCAGCAGGGACTTTTCCCATCTATGAAAAATTTATGAAGACAATTCCAGGAAGTTGTTCTTTATCCCTCTGAGGTCCCTGGCACAGCTAGTGGTACCTGGTCATGGTCCCCATATTCAGGGTCCTGGTAGTTGGGGTTTTGGTACAGATTTTGGAACAGGTAATCTGTTGCTGCAAGGTAGTTTTGAGCAGACACAAACCTACAATGTTGCGCCTGTGTCGGATATTGGGGGTTTGGGTCCTCAAACCTGGACTCAGCTAGAAGTTTGGGCTCAACCTCCAGTGAGTTGAGACCTAGTTGGTAACTCTATAAATACAACCGGCAAAGCTGGTGGGTCCTGCATGAATGACAGGAGTAATGACCCTTGGGAAAATGATGCCATCACAATTTGAAGGGCAGTGTCCGTATTTGGTGCTACTGGTGGGGGTGAATACTCAGGTTTGGGTCCCCGAAGCCGAACCGAACTTTCAGGTTCATGTTCAACTGAGTTCCGTGAACCTAAATGGGTTTTCTCATCCCTATTTTTGGGTCCTGATCCAAAACATGTACCAAATCCCTAACTATAATGTATTGCTTGAAGTACTGGTCTCCTCAATTGGGAAAGAGACACCTAATGGACTCGTCCTGCGTTTAACCACTTGCTCAAGATATCCCCTTGCCCATGGACACCATGGGGCTTATTTACTAAGGGTCATGGATCGCACTTTCATCGGACTGTTCGCCGTTTATAGGATTTGCGCAGCTAAGATAGGTATTTAACAGGGGTTTCCACTGGGATTGCGTGGCACGGGATCGGATTTTGGCACAGCTGCGCTGCTTCCATGCGACAGAAATAGGGGGGTGGCCGCCAGACGATCCGGCTGATTCGGACTAAGCACGGGATTTAAAATTCAAATTGTGTTGCAAGACAATGCACTTACATGCACCAGGAAGAAGAAGGTGACCTCCGAGGGACCTGAGCGGGGAAGCGACACATGCAAGATATCGGGCGCACGATCTTAGTGAATCGCGGCACAGGGCATTATACACGGACAATGCACTTTCGGTGAACTCCAGTGACCGGGTAAGTAAATGTGCCCCATTGTTGTAGATCATAGTTGTGTTCATTAGATAGAAATTCACTACATCTTTCCCTACAAAATTGAAACTTTATTTAGAATCCCTTCAATTCCCCACCAAAATTCCAAATTTTTACATCTCCTTAATACCGGTCTTGAATGTATTTTATTGATCTGCCACAAAGTCTAAAGTGCCTGCAGTGTGAGTGCGAGAAGGTTGCGACTCGGGGAAGTGAAATACTCGGAGGAATTACTCTGGTAAGTAAAGCAAACAGCAAACAGCAAAGAGCGGAGATTTATTTCTCTCCTCTATGGATCCCTTTTAGTGGTAAAGTAAGTAAAATGTAACATTCATCCAAAAAAGTGATCGCCTAAAAAAACCTCCATAATGAATCAAATAATAGGAACAGGGAATTTTTGGGGTTAAAATACAATGTCTGAGAGCGCAGGGGCTCCCGGGGCTGATTTACCGTCCAGTAATGTTATCACTTACGAGGAGTTAGATGTGAAAGATGAGGAATATTGTTCCGTCTACTGTTCGGAATTATATTCGCAGTGCGATTTCCCATCTGTACGAAAGAGGATCCTCCATAAAAGAGGGAAACGTTACCAGAAATACAAGAAGTTTTAGGTTTAGTCTTTGTTTTTTATCACTTTTTGACATCTTTTTTATAATTATCTATATATAATTATAATTTAGTTTTAGAGTAAGAAAATAAAACAAAAATAAAAATAATACAATATACAATAAAAATAAAAATTACCGTATAATAAACACGTCAATATTTATTTTTTATTTATTTAAATTTAATTATAGAATAAAAAAATGTTACATATTTGATTTTGACAGGGTTGGTTTTTTGCAGGATAAGTTGTACTTTCTATTGGCGTCATTTGAAGGTATAAATCACTTATTGATGATACATTTTAGGCTTTTTTTTGGTGGGAGGGCTTAAAAAATATTCAACCTCTTGAATTTTGCTTTATATCTAATAATAATAATTCCTTTATGTATATAGCTCACACAGATTACGCAGCGCTGCACAGAGTTTGCCAGATCAGTCCCTGTCCCCAATGGGGCTCACAATCTAATCATCCTACCAGTATGTTCTGGAGTGTGGGAGGAAACCAGAGGACCCGGAGGAAACCCACGCAAACACAGAGAGAACTTAGAAACTCTTTATAGATGTTGACCTGGTTGGGACTAGAACCCAGGACCCCAGCTTTGCAAGGCTGCAGTGCTAACCACTGAGCCACCATGCTCCAAGGCTGTAGTGCTAACCACTGAGCCACCAGGCTCCAAGGCAGTAGTGCTAACCACTGAGCCACCATGCTCCAAGGCTGTAGTGTTAACCACTGAGCCACCATGCTCCAAGGCTGTAGTGCTAACCACTGAGCCACCATGCTCCAAGGCAGTAGTGCTAACCACTGAGCCACCATGCTCCAAGGCTGTAGTGTTAACCACTGAGCCACCATGCTCCAAGGCTGTAGTGCTAACCACTGAGCCACCGTTTATGAAGATAACAGATAAATACTTAAATCTCTTATGGTACCAGCTATTTATTTCTTTTTGTCTGGGGTTTGCTTTTTATGGGATTCATAGTTTTTTTTAAGAGTGGTCATTTTATTTATTTATTTTCATGTTTTTTATACAACCTTTTATGTAATGTATAATCTTTTTTTCTACAGGTTACTAGTTTCCATTTACAGGCAGTCCCTCGGGTTACGTACAAGATCACTTTTGTAGGTTTGTTCTTAAGTTGAATTTGTATGTAAGTCAGAACTGTATATTTTATAATGATACATTTTTTTAGGTCTCTGTGACAATTGGATTTTAAAAACGTTGGATTGTCATAAGAATCAGGATTAACACTGAAGCTTCATTACAGACTCCTGTGATATCTGTTACAGCTGATTATTGTAACCTAGGGCTAAAGTACAATAAATTACCAATATCCAGAGGTCCGTTTGTAACTAGAGGTCGTCTGTAAGTCAGGGGGATCGCTTGTACTTTTATTCCTTTATGAACAACTTTTTGGGTGTCAACGACTTCATTTTCTATTTTATTTTATCTATCATCGCTGCTTTCTACGTCCTACTTACCTTTCTATAAACAATATTTATTTCTCAATGTGATTTGTCATTTCAATTGACTTTTATTGTACATAAAATAATTAGTTTGAAAACTTTTTTTTTTCCATAGGGAAAAAATGGGGGGGGGGGGGGGGGAATATTCCATTCATTTTTTTTTTTTTTGCAGCATTTGTGTCTCATTTGCACAAGGTTATCTTTTCTATCGTCTGTAGCTCCAATAGTGGGGTATGTTGGTTTATGGTATATTTATATACCTACCGTAATAGTGAGTAGTAAGAAAGTAAAGAAAAAGTAAAAGCACCCCATACTAATAAATCCAACTCTTTTTATTTAATTTTGGGGGTAAAAAAGTATCACTGGGGAAACAACGCTTCTACCAAATACCTATATATTTTTTTGAACAAAATGTTTTAATATTAATCATTTATTCAAATATATTTTTACATTTTTTACTGGGGATACATTTGTTAGTTTTTAAAAACTTTTTTTACATTTTAATTACCGTTATACTCGAGTATAAGCCGACGGCCCCTAATTTTACCACAAAAACCCGGGAAAACCGTGACTTGACTATAGAGCCGAGGGTGGGAATGCCATTGGTCCAAGCCTCCCAGTTATAGAGCCTTGCCGACCCTGCCCCATAGTATATAGCCAGCACCCTGCCCCCAGTATATAGCCTGCCAGCCCTATCCCCCAGTATATAGCCAGCCCCTGCCCCACGTACTAGAGCCAGCCACTTTCCCCAGTATAATAGCCAGCCCCCTTCCGCTATATAGCCAGCCCCTGCCCAGTTATAGCCAGCCCCCTTCCCCAGTATATAGCAGCGCCCCTGCCCCAGTATATAGCCAGCCCCTGCCCCCTATTTAGCCAGTCACCCTGCTCAGTATATAGCACAGCCCACATGCCCCAGTAATTTATAGCCAGCCCCTGCCCCAGTATATTAGCCAGACCCTGCCCCAGATAGGATTCATAGCCAGCTTCGTGACCCGAGTATATAGCAGCCCCCTTCCCAGATATAGTCAGACCCACTTCCACGACGTATAGAGCCAGACCCTGCCCCAGTATATAGCCAGCCCCCTGCCCCAGTATATAGCCACCGGCAGTGGGGGAAGCCAGAAAGGTGGTGAGTTTTGATAATAATTTTTTTTACTCAAGTATAGCCGAGTTTGGTTTTTCAACACATTTTGTGTGCAAAGACTAGGCTTATACTCGAGTCTATATGGTAAAGTGCTGTGGTACAGACCAAATTGGTAGGTGCCTATGTCGGTCAGAGGGTCCTAATCAGAACTGTATGTCAGAGCTACTTATTAGCCCTTCCTTCTGCCAAATCGCTTCAATGCTTTGGATCTATTGATTGTGGCATCTCACCTTTTATACTCGTGCTGCCTCATCTGCATTTGTGGGGATGGGAATAGCCGAAGGTCCCGCACCACCACTATTACTATGAACATGATGTCGTAATATAAAGTAATAGAAACTTTATGGTTTTTTTATGATGTACAGCATTAGCTGTTTTTTTGGACACAGTGAAGCCACCAAAACTGCTGTGTAGTGAACCTCAGCTAGTCTATTTAACTGAATTTGAGAAGGAACTGGGACAGACCAGAGTAACTTTGTGGACACTAGGATGTGGCTCCTCATTTGGTATAGGTCTGGGATGTATGAATATTATAGCCCCTACAAATCTACATCTGGTACTAGAATCAGCTTCTGGGGAATGGGGATGGTCTGTCCCTTCTGCTCGCTTTGGCAATATGCAGGTGCAGGACCTTTCAAAGTCCTGAAATGGTACTTGTTGTATCGAGAGCCAGGAACGGATGTAGAGGGGGATTTCATGGGTAAGGTCCTTCTCAGTATAAAAATTTGCGTGGGTGGTTTGGGTGGTAGGGCCCCTAGAAGGTTTGGGCCTGGGCATAAACACGCCACAAAACCGCCTAATTATAACTACTCTCTTACTACTCGCAGGGTGTCTACATGTTTAGAGAGTACCCCAGCATGGATGAAGCTTGTTATGCTCCATACCGTTACCTTGCCTCAAAAAATTTTTGGGTTGAGTCTACAATGCCCAATAGTGTCGCTTAAATATATGTAGCCATCAAAAAACCGGACTTGCCCAACCAAAAATCAGTTTCCGGCACTATATAAATGGCCTCAAAAATAGCCTCCACAGGACGCGAAACGCAGTCCAGGTGCAGGGCGAGAAGCGGGCAATGAATCGCCCTGTATTTGTGGCAACGGTAAAAACTTTACTGAAAGCATGGACTATGGTCTTTCACATCGAAACGTCAAAACAACTTTGTTGTTTTTATCGTTATACAAATTCCTCCTCATACGCTGCCGCGGCCAGAATTTGGTGTAAGCCGTACGTAAATTACGACCCCGAACAGGAACTTTATTTTATTTTACATGTAGAGGATCTCGCGACTTTGTTTGCCTACGCCCTTGGCTGCCAATGCTTCTAAAGCTGGCATGCGGCTAATTTATTCCAAATTAAGCTTAGTCCTTCATGGGTTTAATTTGATGTTATTAGGGGATGTCAAGTAAGCAGCGGATGATTTCATTTCTAAAAATTTTTCGTATTAAATGATGGCCTCAGCTTAGCGCACTGAGGAACTCCCGGTAGAGCATGAAATAAAAATTAAAAAAAATTATATATACTCATAAAAAACCTCTGGCGGACGCTGCCAAAAATCTACATTTTCGTTGTCGTAAAATGCAGCTATTCATTTCTGGTTACGTGAGTCTGAATGTTCAGACCTGACTAGAGGACGGTCTGTGCTTCCTTTGTACTGTGTGTGGCTGGACTGGTGTGTGACTATGAAATAAACTGATGATGTTTTACCATCTCGGGTTTCGGTTGGGGGTGGAGAGTGAGGATTTCGGGGGGAGGAGCTGGGGGGAAGAGGGCGATGTCTCGGAGATAAGACACTTGGTGCGGGGACGGTAATAACGATACGTCCTGAACTAATACGGGAAAATAAACATGTGGAAGTGCGCTTGGGGGAGCCTCAAGTAAAGGGTTCTAGGGAAGAGGTCCTGGCTCGCTCTAAGGGCGTGGCTAACCTAACTGGTGGCCGCAATTGTATCGACGCTAAACGGTCACGTGGTATTGCGACGGGAGTGGATTTTAGGTTGCGGGTTTGTCGTTTTTCAATTATTATATTCGGTTTAATTACTGTCCTGGACTTAACGGGACACAAATAAACATGTGGAATGATGGTGGCTCTGTGGATCTTCAAAAAGTGTTATCCTATCCTATAAGGCAATCATGATGCGAACCTTTAAGGCTGAGTCCAAATTAACCAAAGCACGATTATTGCAAAGTGCCAGCGCAGCAATTTAAGCAGTAATGTATTTATCCTTTCTCTGACACTTTCAATCCTCAGCCTCCTAAAGAAGAAACCAAGCAGTTGAAAGGAGGAGCGCACATTCGCCTATCATTGTAGATTCTATAGGAAGATTCTTTGAGTCCAGTCTGATGAACTTCAGCTGGGGTGATGGCTGGGTGCCCACAGGAGGGTCCGAGTGCCGCCTTGCACCAGTGCCCTAGGTTCGCCACCACTGCTATAAGGGACGAATGTCATCGGGAATTTCTTCCGTCCATGTAAAGGAACGACTTTGTATCAGCAAAAGATTTTTTATCATTTTTTTATATATTTTACTGTATTTTTGTAAAAAAAAATTACAAGTTTCAGATGTGTGACCATTGCATCAAGCCTAGGGATGAGCGTAACTGGGAATTCACGGTACGGACTCTGCCTCATCGGTAACCATGAATAGTGGTGGCTCCAATAGCCTACTAAACATTTACCCTACGATCCCGATCCGGTTTCTTCCAGTGGGACCTTGGGTGTTGTTACCCGGTCAGAAGACCCACTTGAGCCAATCTAAGGACTACTTAGACCATAGCCACTTCACAAGTGACATCCCGTGGGTCCAAACAGTCCTACTTATTGACTAAAGTAGGGTCTTAATTGCGAGTGTTACGGAGGGGTGGGGTACCCGAAACCAAACGTTTGATGAGGTTCGATCAAACTCAGCGAATGTGAATTTGAACATCTACACTCGTCTGTTGCAAGCAAAGAATGATGACCGGACTGCTGGCGTTGTCAAGTTCAGGTTCCACAATCTGGTTCGGTGCCTGACCCAGACATATGCCAATCGGAGGTCGAAAAGCCAATCTGGCAAATGAAGGCTCCTAGCATGGCTCTAGCATAGCCCAGGGGAAAATCAGGAGGACAATATTAGCCATGGCTAGTTGCTAAGAGCCGTCCATTTGCCGGATTGGTCGAATTGGGGCCAATCGGCAATATGTTCTGGCAGGCGATTCCAAATGTGATCCTGAAATTGAACTTCGGGTCTCTTCATCTCTAATAAAGATCCCTTCACAATATTCCCCCTGCATAAATATACAGTATTTTTCTGACTATAAGGCGCACAACGAGTATAAGGCGCACCATCAATAAATGCCGCTAAAATGTCTGGGTTCATATATATATAAGGCGCCAGGATTATAAGGATGAATGACCAGCTGGGTGGCCAGAACTATGCACAGTACAAGGAAGCTGTTGTCTGTAAAGTGCGGCTCAATATAAGGCAGCAACCGACTATAAGGCGACCTTTTATTCTGAGAAAATCTAGGATTTTTTGTGCACCTTATAGTCCGAAAAATACGGTAAGTAAATAATACCGTAAGATTATAGACCTGCAAGGAAATAAATGGTAATACAGAGCTGTTGCATTTGGAATATTGGAAACAAAGGGTGGACCATGCACAACCATAAAGTAGGTATAAGTCAGCACACAAGACAAGCAATGGAAGGCGTATGAAAGCACAATCAGCCACTGTCCTGAGTTGGATGTCCCCTATATTGCGTCAGCCACACTGAATGGTCATATGATCTGAGGCCCAATCAACATTAAGACAAACTATAGACGTTACATCCCCACTACCGGGTATTTTCCAATCAATCTATATCTATCTATCACTAGCTTATATATATATGCGGTGCAAAAATGTGGAAACTCACAATTTATTACTATTATTATTTTGATGAAATGGTTACAAATGATAAAACATTTAAAGAAGTTTTGAAATTTGAATTTGTTTTTTTTTATAAAAACATTTTTTACTTTTCTTTCTGTGTTCCATTGGATTATACAAAAGGCATCATGGGCCAAATTATTTTTTTCTCATGTTTTACAGAACATTTAAATAATTACATTTTTTTTTTTTTTTTTTACAAAATGCACTTATGTTAAGATGGCTTCTTTTTTGGGAAAAAAAAAAGAAATCTTATCCTTATATTTAATTTTATAGTTTTTTTAAATGTTTTTTTTTTTTTTTTAAGGGGTTCAAATTTGAGAAGAAAATGATGATGAAGCAATAAGGATTCTTAATCATTGATACTTCTCGTACCATATTACTTGTGGTGTCCGGTAGGATATGAAGCTAACAATTGCCTGATTAGGGCTTGATAAGTGCTCTATGAGGAGTAAGAGGAGGAACTGTGTGCACTGTACGGGAGACATCATAGCAGGACGTCTCCACCCACCGGCTCTGTTACACTTCCCCCCCTCCCAATGGGCAAGTAAAGATTACATAAGTCAGAGGGGTAGGGGGGGAAGTGCTGAGGGTGAAGTTGAGATGTGTAACAGCCTTTGAAGCTACTGCATGGAAGGGCTCAGGTATCAAACCCCCGGAGCTCTTTGGATTATTAGTATCTCTAGTATATAAGCTGGGAAAAAAATGTCCATTAAGTCCAAACTTAGAATTAAAACAACTGTTTCCCCCTAATCGTGATATTTTGTTCCAGAAAAGTCATCAGGCCTCTCTGAAACATGTACATAGGTCCTCCCATAACAACCTCCTGCGCGGGAGCAGAGCAGATTTCCATAGTCTAATTGCATCCATTATAAAATTGATGTTAGAAGGAAGGAGACCATGGACAACACATGTAAGAGATATTACAGTTCGGGGTGCCTGGATCTAGGAGTAATGTCCTGTATCCTGCTATATAGCTTTGCCATGAATTCTGGAAAACACTATAAGGTCCAGGGGGAATGGTGGCAAATAATATAGAAATACTACCTGCTCTGTTTTCGATTCCCGTGTTTGCTTCACTTCATTCACTTCACATGGTTTTTTCACAGGACTAAGTTGGTCAATAAGTAGGACCATTAGACCACAGGGGTGTCACCCGGGTGTCTGTGTCACGGAGTCCTTAGATGGCCAATTGGCTCATGCACCAAGGAGACTGAAGCAACTGGAGAGAAGCCAGATCGGGATCTCGAACTGGGTAAGTACTTGTGGGAATAAGACGTTAGAAGGGATGAAATCCAAATACTGAGGGTTCTTCAGAGCTTCATACATATAACTATGACAGAAAAACTCATGCAACTTGAGATAGTACAACCCCCCAAACGCTCTCTCTACTACAATGTGGGATTTGACTCCTGTTAGCCTCGATGTGAATAGTAGTAAATTGTGATTGTTGCAGCCTAATGTCCATATTGTCTTAAGTGTCTTTGTTTTTATGTAAACCCCTTAGTAAGATATACAGGAGAGAGGAGAATCGGGTCCTTTCAGCACTAACACCAATGACAGGTCGGGAAAGTCTTGCTTGCTGGTCCATGGTCCGTGGTGGAGATTCGTCCTGATCCAAGACTCTATCAGTCTTTGTGTTGTTGTCTGTTACTTGTATTATAAACCTTAAAGGGATGGTTCCTAGGGATAAGGTGGTCATGACACATACATAGCAAATGTCCGAATAACTGAGGTGGGACTCCAAAATACCTTAGAATAGATTTAGATTGACCTCCACCTCACTCACTACTTAATGGTCATTGGGGGCATTGAACATCTTCATTTCCATTCAGGGCCACACAATTTCAGGCCATGTATTATGGGTTCCCACTGATTTGGCCATTCATCCTAAACATTCTTACGCCATACGTCTTTGATCCAGAAGCAGTGCGTGATTTTTTTTTTTTTTTCCAGCTTATGGCTTTCGTCCACAAAACTTCATTTTCTTTCTTCCAAAAGTCTTCTGGTAACGCTTAAGAGAAGTCGATGACAGCTCTCCCCATGGAGAAAGCTGCTAAACTTGTCAAGAGTTCCAGATTTCGAACCAGAGGTGGTTTTGAATAAAGAATATGTAAGTGAAGTTTAGGGTTTTAGGTTAAACTTGTTTCATTTAGAAGGAGGACGTATAATATGACCCCTCATCAGGGCATCGTTTGTACTCAAAGCCACCATAAAAACTGGTTCCTCTTGGCCACCCAAGAAACTGGTTCCTCGAGGCCACCACAAAAACTGGTTCCTCGAGGCTACCTAAAAACTGGTTCCTCGAGGCCACCACAAAAACTGGTTCCTAGTGGCTACCTAAAAACTGGTTCCTCAAGGCCACCTCAAAAACTGGTTCCTCAAGGCCACCTCAAAAACTGGTTCCTCAAGGCTACCACAAAAACTGGTTCCTCAAGGCCACCTCAAAAACTGGTTCCTCAAGGCCACCACAAAAACTGATCCCTTAAGGCTGGCACAAAAACTGGTTCCTCAAGGCTACCTCAAACACTGGTTCCTCAAGGCCACCACAAAAACTGGTTCCTCGAGGCCACCACAAAAACTGGATCCTCAAGGCCACCACAAAAACTGGTTCCTCGAGGCCACCTCAAAAACTGGTTCCTCAAGGCCACCTGAAAAACTGGTTCCTCAAGGCTACCACAAAAACTGATTCCTCAAGGCCACCTCAAACACTGGTTCCTCAAGGCCACCACAAAAACTGGATCCTCAAGGCCACCACAAAAAATGGCTCTTCAAGGCCACCACAAAAAAAGGGTTTTAGGGGAAAGATACCGAGTGAGGTTCAGAAAAGATGGAGCAAGTCTTTTTTGTCTTGGAGTCTCTACCAACAAGACAGAAGATTTAGGGAAAGAAGACTTACGAGGTAGAAAGATGCCTAGGACAACTTGCCTTTGAAGATGGGGATCTGAAGAAGATCTCTAGGATATAAATTGTGCCAGCTGTGTATGGCCACTGGAGATAGGTGAGTTTTAGAAATAAGCAAAAGTTGGATGTTTGCCGAGGGTGTGGAGCACACTATTAGGATAACTCCCATTGATCCAGCATGGAGGGGTGAGATAGAGACTCTAATCTCTAAATCCCACTAATGTGTGATATGTGATGGATAGGATGCACTGGCTGTCCACTGTGATGTTGGTTGGAGCAAAGTAACCAATGAGTTGCCATGGACTGGATGCTGTTTGCATTACTTGGTAAGGTTCATGTAGTTGGGCAGTGAAATGGATGTAGTTCCTAGGCACATCATGAGATCAGTGCCACTCAGAGACTCATTGCAAGTTATGTGCCTTAGTGCGCTGTACTAAAGTCTCTTCGATAGATCAGCCAAAGTTAAATCTTTTGTCCCATTTTAAGACATATTATTTTACAGCTACCAGACAGTTGATGGAGAAGAGGTAGATCTCATAGATATGCAAAAAGTACAAGAAGGTGACCAGTTTTCAAGTCACTGCAGGTTGCCATTCAAGCTGGGGGTAATCTGCAGTAACTCTGTTCAGCCACAACATTGAGAATGGTGCTGTCTGCTTCCTGTTCCACCTATTGTATGGATTAGCCTCTGAAACCCGTATTTATAGGAAATCCCCCAGCAAACCCAAGGCAGCTACTTATAGATCCAGCACTGTGATAGGGATAATCTTCTTATATTTGTTATCCATGGCTTCCTTTCTTTTAAAATAAGCTTTTGGACTGATGCTATTTAAACTGAAGGGCTCCCCTAGCCCCTCTGTGCTCTGGCTTTACAAACTGTTACACTAAAGTACCACTGTCCAGTTTGTTTTTTTATAACCGATATAAGAGATGATTACATTTAGTACGGTGCCCAGATCTTAAAAGTGGAAGGTGTCCCTGGATTAACATGATGAATTTTGATGGTAGATTTCGTTTAAGAAGTGTATGGGGGGGACCTGGCATGGGGGACTAATCCACAAGCTCTTATGGACCAATGTTTTAGTAGTTTTGTGTTCTGTCTGTATATATGCCTGAGGTCTGACTTCACTGAGCCAACGTGCATGCGTCTGCGACCATCTGGCAAGCCCATGTACATCATGCTATATGCAGTGACCCTGAGGTCTCGCTACCAGTGTCTGCTAACGAACATGAAGCCCTGAGTCGGGAACCATTGACACAATAACCCATTAGGACAAGTTGTCGGCTTCACTAAACCTTGTGCATGCACCTGAGCTCTGGCTCCACTGAACCACAGTGCATGTGCATGATTTCTGGCTTCACTGAACAGCTGCAAAAGCACCTGAGCTCTGGCTCCACTGAACGGCTGCAAAGGCACCTGAGCTCCGGCTCCACTGAACGGCTGCAAAGCACGCGGCTCGTGGCTCCACTAGACTGGCTGCAACAAGGCTACAACCTGAGCTCCGCTCCAACTGATAACGGTGCAAAGGCACCTGAGCTCTGGCTACCAACTGAGCGGCCTGCCAGCGCACCTGAGTCTGGCTCCACGGAACGGCGCAAAGCACTGCGCTCTGGCTCCAATGCGCGGGCTTGTAAAGGCAACCGTGCTACTGAGTCTGGTCTCCACGAACTGGCCTGCAAAAGCACCTGAGCTCTGGCTCCACTGAGCGGCTGCAAAGAAGGCCCTAAACCTGAGCTCTGGTCAACTGAACGCTTGCCAAAGGCACCTGACTCTGGCTCCACCTGTGCGGCTGTGCAAAGCGCACCTAGCTCTGCTCCCATGAACATCGGTGCAAAGGCATCCCTAGACTTGGCTCCCACTGAGCTGGCTCGGCAAATGGCAACCTGAGCTCTGGAACCTGAAACGGGCGGTAAAAAAGCACCTGAGACTCTGGCTCCACTGAGGCGCTTGTAAAAAAGAAGCGCAACCTGAGCTCTGGCTCCACTGGGAGAACGGGCTGCAAGATGGCAACCTGAGTCTCTGGCCTCCACTGACGGCTCTGCCAGCAACCTGAGCTCTGGCTCCACTGAACGACTCTGCAAAGGCCACCTGAACCTCGTGGCTCCACGAGCGGCTGCGGAGCGAAAGGTCAACCTGAGCTCTGTCCCACTGGAAACGAGACTGCGCATGCACCCTGAGCTCTGGCTCCACTTGAAGATCTGACGCATGCACCTGAGCTCTGGCTCCACTGACGGACTGCGCATGACTGAGCTCTGGCTCCAACTGAATTGACCTGTGCATGCACCTGAAGCTCCTGGCCCTATCATCTGAATGACTGTGCATTGACACTGAGCTCTGGCTTCCACTGAATGAAGCGTGCATGCACCGAGCTCTGCGGCTCCACTGAAGACTGTGCATGAACCTGAGCCTCTGGTCCACTTGAATGACTGTGCATGCAACCGTGAGCTCTGGCTCCACTAACTGAATGACTGTGCATTCACAACCTGAGCCTCCTCTGGACTCCAGATGAAGACTGTGATGCATGCACCTGGAGCTCTGGCTCCCGAACGACTGTTGCATGCAAATGATTTCTCTGGCTTAATGCCCAATGCACATGTTTCCTGAAGTCGTGGCTTCATTAACCACAGTAACGTGCACCTTCATGTTATCTAGTTCTGGAATACATTGAAGAACCAAGACTTTTGGGTCTAGCCCTCACAGACCACAACAGCGCATGGCCTGGGTGCTGACGTCACTGAAACTACTGCATAGACACATACCCTAGTAGAAGTCTCTTAAGTTTTTTAATTTTACTGGCAGCGTGGTCTACCCCACATAAACAATATTGTAGGGTTATTTTGGGACCATAAGTATTGTGGATTGTTAGTGTCCAAATCACTGCCAGTGCGGATTACCCTATGGAAATTTGATGCCTGGAGTTCATTTGATCAATTGTGAACCAAATCAGGAAGAGAAGATAATGCTTGACAAGCTGATTAGCCTCAGTAGTGTAGTGACCGCCACCACCTTGCTCAGGTGTATACGCGCCTTCCGCGAAGAACCAACTATTTCATGATTCCTGACCTCATATAAGGTCCAGAATAAAACTGGAAAAAAACCCCTTTAATAGCATTTCTGGTACACCCAGTATATAAGACATTGCTTACCCGTTTCTCCTCCCTTGAAGTTTCTGTCAGATTAACTACTACTCAACAGTCTCCGTATATCGTTAAGGTATGTTGCCGAGCTCCCACCCGGCGACGTAGCCAAAGCACTAAGCACAAAGCTGTCAATCCTTCCCGATCCCGAAGCCAAGTCACCATCAGGTTCTCAGCCGTGTTCTGACTTCTCATTAGGCAGAATGGTTGGAAGGAGCCGACATGAATGACCTGGCAGAGAAACAGCTTTACTTGAGGATAAGTGAATCCTGACAATTAGCTCATAAGATTTTGCTTCCATGCCACGTACAATGTGAGTGTCCAAGCGAGGAGCGGGGATTGTGGCCAAGGGCGGGGGGCCTGACAGACTTTTCCACCTTTGTGGCGCTGCCCATCATCCATGTACGAGCTTGTTTACTGGCACAGAAAGACCTGACCACACTCAAATGAACCGGCTCACTCCTCCTGACGCTGTTCCATTTCCACCTGATTCACTCATTTTATTTAATGGACACATTTGCTGGCAGGACAAGAACCACGGAGGGAGGCCAAGTGATGAGATGTGATCATTTATCAACTCAGAGAACCATCACAATGCAGAGTATGTGCGAAAAATATTCTCTTGGATAATCAATACATCTATATCATCTATTATCTTTCCATCCGTCCAATATCTATCTGTATGATTGGGGAAGATTTAAAGATGTCAAGAGGGTGTGTGGAGATGGTGGGAAGGGGGTGGACAGGCTTGCGGATATTGCTGATTTTACTTTCTTTCTATTTGCTAGCTCTGACTGACCTTTTGACATCCGCTCCCCTCTAAACCTTTTGTGTTTTTTATCGTGAGGTTCGGGTCAACGTGCTGTTCCTGGAATATACTCCTACCAACCAATAAAAGACTAGGGCCCCTTTTGCATCGGTGTCCCCCTAGTTTGCTCAGCAGGATAATGCTTCCCCACAACGCAGCTGACACTGTCCCGAAGGTAGTCCCAGAACGAATAAGGTATGTCAAACACGATGGGGCACTTACTTACCTGGTCAAGTACGTTCCAGAAGCTGCGCATCTCGACGAGGATTCCGTCTGTCAGGATTCACTAAGGTCGTGCGCCCGATATCCACCAGGTGATGGCTTTGCTGCTCCGAGTGTCCCGCCGTGAGTTTACTTCTTCGTCCGGTGCTATGTGAGTGCTGATCTGTGACACATATTCTTTTTTCAAATTCCGGTTTTTCCGAATCCGTGGGTGGTGTCTGCACGATTACGTCCCCGATTTCTGCCGCATGAAAGCCAGCGCCGATGCGCCAAAATCCGGTCGGCAACTTCGGAGGCAATATAGACATCACTCGGGAAACCCGACAAAAGTGCACGATTCGGGACCTTAGTAAATGAGTCCCAGGGCTTGTGGACAAAACAATGCTCCTTTTGTGTCACTGTGACTATTGGTATTGTGTGGAGGGCCATTGCAATGATTTGGTTTCCATGTGGGCGGTGGTGACTATTGGTCATTGTGGCAATTGTCTAGTGAATATTAGCTTCTGTGCGTCTATAAACTGTTTAGCTAATCTGGGGTACTGTGACTATTGGCTACTGTAGGGGGCTCTGTGACTATTGGGGGCGCTAAAAGTCCTAATGATTATTGGTTAACACTGTGTGAATATTTGCTACTGTGTGAGGACACTTGACTTGCTACTGTGTGACTATTGGGGACATTAACACAATGGCTACTGATTGAAACTGTGACCATTTGCTTCTAGTGGGACTCTGTGACTATTGGCTATTGTAAGGATACAAAGCTCAACGTGTGGGGTGTACTGTGTGGTATTAATGCTGTTCGTCAAGTTACTATTGGCTACTCTGGGGGCACTGTGAAATTTGGGGGGCAAAGCAAATTTGGTTATATTGCGAATGGAATTTTGCTACTATGTGAGGACCTGTGACTGTTTTGGTTTTGTGTGGGGGACTGTGTGGGTGGCTGCTGCTTATAGAGGCAAAGTGACTATTGGCATTGAACAATTGGCTACTGGTTGACACTGTGACTATTTGCTTCTTGTGAGGGCACTCGTGACTATTGGTTACGTGTGGGGGCACGGACTAATGGTTTACTGTAGTGAGGCACTGTGACTATTGGTTACTGTGTGGGGGCACTGGGAATATTGGTTACTGTGTGGGGGCACTGTGACTATTTGGTTACTGAGTGGAGGCACTGGGACTATTGGTTACTGAGTGGAGGCACTGTGACTATTGGTTACTGAGTGGAGGCACTGGAATATTGGTTACTGTGTGGGGGCACTGTGACTATTGGTTACTGAGTGGAGGCACTGTGACTATTGGTTACTGTGTGGGGGCACTGGACTATTGGTTCTGAGTGGAGGCACTGTGACTATGGTATGTGTGGGGCACTGACTATTGGTTACTGAGGGAGCATGTGACTATTGGTTACTGAGTGGAGGCACTGTGACTATTGGTTACTGTGTGGGGGCACTGTGACTATTGGTTACTGTGTGGGGGCACTGTGACTATTGGTTACTGTGTGGGGGCACTGTGACTATTGGTTACTGTGTGGGGGCACTGTGACTATTGGGACTGAGTGGGGCACTGTGACTATTGTTACTGTGTGGGGGACACGTTGACATTGGTTACTGTGTGGGGGCACTGTGACTATTGGTTACTGAGTGGAGGCACTGGGACTATTTGTTACTGAGTGGAGGCACTGTGACTATTGGTTACTGTGTGGGGGCACTGTGACTATTGGTACTGAGGTGGAGTGCGACTGGGATATGGTTGGTGGTGGGGGGGCACTGTGACTATTGGTTTAACGTGGAGGGTGAGCGGGACTGTGCTCTGGACCTTTTTGTTGGGGGCAATGTGCATGGGGTGTACTGGCCGGGGCACTGTGCTTCGTGTTTGACTATTGGGGCTTACGTGGGTGGGGCAATGTGACATCTGGGCACTGTTGGGTTACTGTGTGGGGGCACTTGTAACTATGGTACTTGTGGGGGGGCACCTGTGATATGGTACTGTGTGGGACACTGTGGATATTGGTTACTTGTGGGGGCACTGTGATATGGTATTGTGGTATGGACTATCTGCTGGTGGGAACTGTGATATGGCTACTGTGTGGGTAGTGACTACATAGGCCTACTGTGTGGGCAGTGTGATATTGGGACTGTGTGGGGCAATTGACTATTGGACTGACTGGTTTGTGGGTAAGTGACTATTGGCTACCAGTAGGGGCACACCACTGCAATGCCGACCGTACTTGATTATTTAAACAATATGGAGCATGTGTTGTCTCAATGGCGAGTGTTAAGGTTTTCTGTATAAAGTATCTAAACAGTTTGAGTTATTATTGTTTAAAGTAATACAACCTCACCTCTTTTGAGGCAACCAGTGAGGATGATGTGGCCCAGGGGAATGAGTTGATTCCCCCGGTCTGGAAGCAGATGACATTCTAGTGTGATGGGGTGTTCTTGGCTCTGGGGGTGTGGTGTGGGGGGTGGGAGGGGAAAAGAAATCCCAAATAGACCTACTGAGAAGAACTGTCACAAATCCTAAAGAGGGTTGTCGAAAGCCGAATCCCTGTAAATATGTAAATCTGACTCAATAATACAAACAATGTTGATTTTGGAGGGAATGAATAAGTCGGAAGAATAACAAGAATCTACATAAAGCTTCACACGTACAAAATAGGGAAGGCGTCTGTAGTTCATCTCGGCACACCACGAGGACGCAAGCCTGGCGTTACCGAGCCAACCACAGGTACCAGGAGGCGGACGTCCAAACCTGCGCCATCTCATATATCAGGATAAATATTTAAATAAGATCACAGGGTACAAGGAAGAAGCAAAGATCATGTCCTGTGTCACTTCCAAAAATTTAAAAAAGAACTGTTAAAGTATAAAAACCCTTGCTCTTGTACTAAGATTAAAATAAGCAATTCTCTATATCTCTACCAATCATAGCCACCTGAAGCAAGTTTGCCTTCTAGCAGGAGTTTTACTTGTCCTCTAGATATCTATTTTTGTCTGGTTGCCATGGGAATCCAATATCTAGACAGTGGAGAGGAATAGAGGTTGGTGGATCTTGTTAGGAGTGTCCACCTCCGTATGAGAAGCTGGGGTGCAGGAGAATATCAGTTGTGTGTCAGCATGTAAAAAAAAATATAGGACCTTGAGTGATGTGTCATAAGCATGTGACTGATCACCATGCTTCAGGTCACCCAATTACATACCAGAATGGTATGTAGCAGAGTTTTTGTGTTGAAGTTTGAATGTAAGCAGAGTAGTGTGTATGTGAGAGTTAATTCTAGTTGCAACTGAAAGGGTGTATCTACGTCTACAGATAGGGGCGAAGCTGCATATGTATAATGGAAGGGAAAAAAAAATGAAAAAACAGACTTTCTGAGGAGGGGGGTCCATCGAATAGAGATGGTCTTTGGATCCTATGTAGATGTTTTATAGTAAGGTTTAATATATCTTTTTATTTGTGATTTGTAGTAGATTACTGTATGATGCAGATGTGGTTCTCTGTGTCTCTGCTCCCCTGCCTGCACTGCACTAGATCTTGACAGGACAGTAACACTGTTTGTTGCCTGATTGGCGCTGGAGCTGTTTGGAACATTGCGCGTAGATGCCCCCAGTGCCTGGCAAGTGGCATAGATGAGTCACATACGCTGAGGCCCTCCGCCCCACTTCAGGAGAAGATGAGAGGATTTTATAGATAGCCATCATATATGTATTTGCCCTTATACTCAGGATGAAGAAGAAGCCGGCAGCAGTATACAGGTATCATTGGAATGTTATCACATGCTCTCCCCAGCTGTGCTAAAACTATTTTTTGCCAAGTAAACTTTAAGTTAGCTTAAAAGTGAAATTGCTCGTTCTTTCACAATAAAGTGTGTAATATAATGGTTATAATGTTGTAGTGAAGAAATTAGGATCTCTCTTTTTGGATGGTTCTTCCATTAATCCTTGTGATTTCATTCTGTACTAATATGCTTTTCAACAAATCTATATGAGAGGCTGTCATTTGGTAGTCTAAGACCAGCCCCCTGCATTGGAATGAGACCAGATACAGTTGTGTGACACAGTACGAACGGTGCCACACGTGCTCTTCAACCGTTACCGCTAGCCATCTATGGGGATGTATATCTGCCCGGCTATCAGTTCCCACAACATCCATGTGGAAAGAGGGTGCTCTATGCATATTGTGCATCATAGTCTAAGACACGCCCTTTTCTGGATGAGTTAAGAATAGGATATCTCGGAAAATTCTATGCAAGTTTGGAAGATTTGTCATGGTTGTATGCAACAACCCTGAGAATGTCGCAATTACTGCAATATGTTCCCTCCTACACCTTGTGTCTGCACCATCTGATAGACTGCGCAGGACCACTGCCAGAGGGCATGGCTCATGGCGAAAGGTTGTGCACCACCTTGCGGATTTTATATTCAAGATTTATAAGCACAGCTTTGGTGCTCCCCAGGGTGGTGGCCCTGGTTGTGACACTTTCCCTTTTTTTTTAACCAACATTCATCAATGTTGACTGCCCATAGTGCAGCGTTTCTTGTTGCTTATTAATCTATACTATTATATCCCAGTTCCGCTTTAGTAGGTCTAAGACACACCCACTTCTCTAAAAGGAACCAAATATAAGAAGATGAGATTGTCTAACACCCCCCCCTGTACTGCAATGGATCAGCTAAAAGTACTCTATTCATTTTGTGCTTTGGTGGTCTGAGACACGCCCCCTGTGTTCTATGTTATCCATACATTTAACTTTATAATTATGTTAATGAACCTAAAGGGCTCCTGAGGTGTTACTAGAGCCCCTCCAGACACGCCCCCTGTGTTCTATGTTATCCATAAAATTTACTTTATAATTATGTTAATGAACCTAAATGGCTCCTGAGGTGTTACTAGAGCCCCTCTATGTTGTAGCTTAACAAGCTGTTACACTCTGTCCCCCTCCCCCCTGCTCTTTCAGCATATCCCCCTCTCTCTGCCTCCTTTAATCTCACACAGTGGGAGGGGGGTAGTGCTCTTGCACAGTGTATCAGCCTGTGAATCTCCAGCACAGAGGGGCTCTGGTATGGCCCCCAGGAATCCTTCAGCCCCCAGCGTGCATCTTTTTCTACTCCATTTGCACAAATATAGTATTTAGGTGCCCTTGTCACTTCGGGAGCTATTGTCTTGCGCCGGATTTACGGTATGAGAGCGCTACAACTGACTCTGCAAGCTCTCTACTGCCCCCTGCTGCATGCTATGCTTTGTATTCTTAATCACCACCCCACACAGCATAGCGCCATACACAGTATAGTGGCCATGCCTGGTACTGCAGCTCAGCTTTATACACTAGGCTGCAGTTATGTGACCGCTGGATATGACCTGGGAATCTTTAACCACAACTAATTCGAAGAACAACTCAATAGAGGGCGCAAAATGTTATAGACCCCCACTGATCCGATAGCATCAATAAAAGATTCTGGAGAACCCGATTACGGAGGGACATAGTTGTACTATGTGCAGTAAATGATCAATATTTATACAATATTCCACATTTACAAAAAAATTGGTAATTTCCAACCCTAAACTTTGCTCCTGTCCTCGGAAAGCTGGTTTCTCGGAAAGCTGGGTTCTCGGAAAGCTGGATTCTCAGAAAGCTGGTTCTCGGAAAGCTGGGTTCTCGGAAAGCTGGGTTCTCGGAAAGCTGGGTTCTCGGAAAGCTGGGTTCTCGGAAAGCTGGGTTATCAGAAAGCTGGGTTCTCGGAAAGCTGGGTTCTCGGAAAGCTGGGTTCGATCTCCGCAATTGAACTAAATTACTACGCGCGGAATAGAAGATGCTTTTTCTGTTTAAACCCCATCATGCTCCCTCGCTGCCTGTGCAAACATGAGATTTTTTCAGAAAAAAAAAATAAAAAATTCTCAAAAAAAAAAATTCCAAACCAGACAGAATTTTCATTTTTCTTTTCTATTTGGATAACTTGGATCTTCTATTTCTAGAAACCTCCTGCGTATCCACACTTGCTTTGACAACCGAACGTGTTCTGTGAATGTCCACGCCCACATAATATTTGACTTGACTCGCGGCCCGCAGTCTGAGCGCTCGGGAGGAAGGTAGGCGTCTCGCTCGCTCGCGTACATTTTTTATGTGCAGGGGATTTGGCTCGGGCTGGGGATTTTTTTGTAACATAGTAGTAGAGAAGGTTCCTATAGTCTCGGCTATGCTCTCACTATAGTAACATAGGAGTAGAGAAGGTTCCTATAGTCTCGGCTATGCTCTCACTATAGTAACATAGTAGTAGAGAAGGTTCCTATAGTCTCGGCTATGCTCTCACTATAGTAACATAGTAGTAGAGAAGGTTCCTATAGTCTCGGCTATGCTCTCAGTATATCACAGTGTAGAAGAGCTCACACTCACCGGAGGACGAGTCTTGCAGAAGGATGGAGGCTGAGGGAATGTGATGCCCATTTATAGTGGGAGCGTCCAGCATCGGGCGTTGTGTTTTTTGGGAGGCTCGGATGATACTCGCTGACACATTCCTGCATAATGATAGAGACTTGTTATCACAGAGGAGGTTACTCAGGGTGTAGCAGAATCCATGCAAAACTGCCTCAACCACTGCTACCCGAGTGGCTATATAATAGTGACCTACAGATCAGACCCCTGTGTGTCAGAACAAGCAGCAGTGGTTGGTGTCTTCTGTACTTTCATTTGTCCTCATCTTAATGTATTGTATCATACTCAGGTCACAACCAACCACACTGTGCCCCTAAGAATATCATAGTCACCTACATCATACTGTCCCCTAAATGACATTGCTCTGCTCCTAAATGATCCACAATTCACCACACTGTGCCCCGGACATCAAAACTGAAAACACTATGAAAGCACATTGATACCTCTCACTCCACAACCACCTGAGTGCCCACACTATGCCCCTAAATATAAGATGTAAA
>WNYA01003194.1:0-28026 GCA_019512145.1 Engystomops pustulosus | reverse complement strand
AGCAGCTGCCTCCACTCATTATATTGTCCAGCAGCTGCCTCCACTCACTATATTGTCCAGCAGCTGCCTCCACTTATATATTGTCCAGCAGCTGCCTCCACTCACTATATTGTCCAGCAGTGGCCTCCAGCCTGATTTGAAACAGTGAGTGATGTCTGCCGTAGTAGTTGCTGTGTTGTCCAGGCTCCTAATTGTATGTTTTGATCTCTTAGATTCTTTTAGTTGGGTGGAAAAATAAAGTAAGAAGGGCTATTACAAACTTGTTAATCATCCCAACATTTTACAGGTCTCTAGCTGTCCATTGGGTGTGATACTCTCATCCTGATCGCAATGCAACAGTTAATAATTTCCATTTGCCTTTTTTCCAGTGGATAGAAAGTTGCCATGTCCACAGTGCTGAACACTACCTACTTGTTGTTTTGTTAATCCATGTGGGTATGAGCAAATTAACGTTTGTGTGATTAGGGCAGGATTCATAGAGACCTAAAGTGACCAATTTGTCATAAGTGAGTGGGGAACATTATGCTATCTGAGAGGCAACTAAGGATTTAGGTTCTGTCCTGGCTTCACCTTTTTTTTATTGTGGTGTCCCTTCCCATTTGTTGTGACTTTGTATATTTTTAACAACCCACTGTAAACTTTGGTAGCCCTTTCAAATGTTTCCTGTGGGCCCCGGGCCCCCATCGACTTCTATTTGACAACCCTGACTCGATGTTAGCCAGCTATTTTATCAAACCTCCACCCCTCTTAACCTCCTATTTCTGTCAATCTGATTTACAAATTAATGACTGTCCTGGTAAGAGAAGGGTTTTCATCAAACCCTAGACCCAACCCACACAACCTTCACATCCACTCTTGCAAATCCTAATTGGTTAGGGACTTCATTGGACGAAAAACTCATACACTTGACTGAGTGCACAGGAAAAAGTCCAACACCCAAGACGGAAAAAGACAAACATACAGCCAGCAAGGTCAAGATCATAAATAGGGTCAAGAGTGCGGTTATGGCACAGAATTGAGAAACAAGAGAATTGGGTCAACTAATTGAGCAGAGGTTCGGATACACATTTTAGTAAAGTATCATGAAAGCAAGGCAGAAATGAAGCACAGTATCATGAATAATTATTCATGTAGACAGTAAAACCAGCAGTCTTTAAAAATGGAACTGGTGAAGATATATACATTTCCCTTGTTCTCCCGCCCCCACAGCACTGACTGAATCGACTCTCTAATCACTTAAGTTAACCTATTTCTGTGACGGAGCTGAGCTGCAGAAGAGGGTTTGTTTCAATTATAGCGTCCCATTACAGAAGCCGAAGCAAACCTTAGCCACATTTCCCATACATACATAGCACATAGAGGTAAACCCACAACATTCTTCAATATAGACACTTCGTTGCTACACTTTACAAATAGCCTGATGTTACACAAATTCTTTTCACATCTGTCACAACAGGGATCATTAAAACAAAGTGGAATATCTATGAGATACCTTAATAAAGATAAAAATCAAAAACAAAAACACATATAGCAGACTGGCACATGATAATAACATGTTATTTGCCTCTAAGATTTCAAGCTTTTACAACAATTGATGAACTAACTATAACTTTTTCCTACAATGATTATCCATTGTTGACAACTTCCTTCTCCGAATATATATTCTAAATTCTAACATCTTGTAGTCTTTTGTTCACTTAAAAAAGTCCGTCTGAGGACCTTAATGTACAGTTCTGTTCCTTTTTTTGAGGGTCCAAGCAAACCTCAACATTGTGTTATAGGACCAAACAGGGATTAGAATACCAATATCACACTTTTACAATATATTACAATACAACAACCCATTAGTAATAAATACCATAACCTTGGAAAACTTTAGTGAATGCGAGACTATCTACATGTCACACATTACAGATGTTTCCAAATGAATTCCAAACGGAATTTCTAGCTTCTTCCACTTAATATAATGGGGGTCATTTACTAAGGTTTTCTGACCGGTCTATTCCGAAAATGTCCGATTCCGACAATTTTCCCTGAATTATCCCCAGGTTTTTGGCACCAGCGCGAATCGATTGTGGCGCACGCGTGGCCGGTATTGCACGCGACGGAATCGAGGGCTTGGCCGGTATGGAAAACCCTACGGTTCCGGGAAACCGCCGCATTATTAAAAAAAAAAGTGTCGCTTGACACGTGCTTACCTGCACCAACGGTAGGAGATGAACTTCAGCACCGCACTACACACACCCTGTGGAATGTCGGAGGACTACTCTTAATGAATCCCAGCAAACCCGAATCCTCCCGCATAGAACTGCGCCGCTGGATCGCGAATGGACCGGTAGTAATCTTGCCCCAATATATCTTATCTATTATCTATAAATATCAACAGGTCAATGTAGCCAAAAAATATTGCAACATACAAAAAGGTATCGCTGGCAACAATATCAGTATGGATATAGTTACTTCTGCACGATAATGCGTAAAAAAACATAGTAAATGTATTATTGCATGTTAAACATATAGTACCATAACTCTTTTTAGACAATAAGATCAAACCGACATGGGATACAACACATAGGGGCAGATTACTTACCTGCCCATTCGCGATGCCCAGCGTCCGTTTCTCTGAACAGGAATTCGGGTCCGACGGACGGGATTTATGAAGGTAGTTTCCCCTCCTCCTCTCCGCCGTCCCACACCCTGTTGGCGCTTCTCTTCGGTCTGCTTTGCGCTTACCCCCTCATCTGAACTCGAGTCCGGAATACCCAAGGCGGGACCTCAGGGTGAAGGTAAGCGCTTCCCAGCGACACATTTCGTTTTTTAAATGCTGCGTTCTTTCCAAATACGTCGGGTTTTCGTTCTTCTGGAACCAGCCCCCCTCTTTCCTTTTCTTTTCTCCTTCCCTCGCCGATGCACCACAATCCGATCGCGTGCTCCAAAATCCTGGGCAATTCAGGTAAATCGGCGCAAATCGGAATTTCGGGTAACACGTCCGTGAAAAACGCGAATCTGGCCCTTAGTAAAATGACCCCCATTAGTGTGTGCTGTATCTGGTATGGAACCCCCAGACGTATTATGCTCAACCTCAACTCACTCACCTACAAATAGTAAAATACTACTACATCCTCCTGACAACGAAGTTTGTCCGAAAAGCACGATTTGGGCACCATATTTTGTACCCGATTTTTATGTACGTAGTAATTTGTTTTGTATGGTGATCCTTGTTGAGGTTGAATGCTTGTATATGTCTCATTCTGGGTTATCTATTTACGTACCGTTTCACTCTTGGCTGTTGGGTTGAATTGCATTGTGGGTGCGTGAATAGTTTGCACTGACTTTATAATATTGATAACAATGTTGTTGGTGGTTCCGATACCAGCTATGCACACACAATGGGGTCATTTACTAAGGGCCCGATTTGCGCGTTTGTCTTCCCCGACGTGTATACCCGCCGCGAATATTTTCCGATTTGCGCCGTATTTTTTTTCCTTTATTCCCCTTTCTTTTGTCGCAACGCGATCGGATTGTGGTCGTTCCTCTTCTCTGCATTCCCCCACCTTAAATCGGGGGCGTGGCGAAGCAAACCTCGCCGGTTCGAAAAACCGCCACATTTTTTTTTAAAAATTGGTCGCACGGTGCCTAACTCACATGCACCACACAATGAAACGTATGAACTCCACGGGCAACCTCTGCGGACTTCGCGCAACAGCAACCACCCTGGTGGACATCGGGCCAGGACCTTCATGAATCGCTCGGAAGATCCGAAACGCTCGTCGGAGAAAGCCACCACTGGAACAGCAATGACCGGGTAAGTAAATGTGCCCCAATGGGGCTCATTTACTACAGGTCCATGTACTGCACTATTGTCGAATATCCGACGCTTTCACAATGTTGACGCATTTAGAAGGGGTTTTTGTTGGCAATCGATCGTATTTTGCTGTCCTCAGCGATGGCTTTCCACGCGACCAAATCAGGGGGGCGCCCAATCGGACGATCCGACGGATTCGGACAACACGCGGGATTTAACACTTTCAAAAATTCTGGTCGCAAGGCCAGGTGCACTTTACATGCCCACCGGGAAGAAGATGGTGAACCTCCACCATCGGACCTGAGCGGGAAGCGGCACGTGCTGTATATCGTTAGTTGGTAATCTATTTAGTGAATCGTTTGGACGCTTCCGATCGCCTCTTTCGGACAATCGCGCCACTGGGGTTGAATCCGCGACGGGAAGGGTCATTGAAATGTGCCCCTCATGGGGTTTTATTAAGTCCCATGTCTTATCTTTTTTTTTTTTGTCTAATAATTAATTTATGGTACTGTTTTTTTAACCTGAAATAAAAGTACTAGTCTTTATTATACAAAATACTCTCTTAATATTAACGCATTAAATCGTAATAAATGAATGTACAGTTCCCCGTGTTGTACAATTTGTTTCATAAAATAGTCACAAGATGTTTGATGAATTTGGCATATCGGTATATCTTCCCTATTGTTTCTGCTTCATCACGCCCGTCCCTATATACCATTCGTGGCTATACATCCAGGTCCCAAGTTCCAGGTCATTCTTCCTGTTAGCAAAAAGATTTCAGCAAGATTCAAAGTGGAAACTATAGGAGGAGAGTGAGATCAATGAAAATCGTGAAAAAGGACTTTTCCTCCGTAAATACATTACTCCTGTATTTTTTTCTTTCCAAGCGTATAAGACAAACCTTTTAACAACCCCGAAATTCTTTTAAGAAGTTGCGGTTGCCTTATAATCTGGGTAAGGGGAACACACCGACGCTAGAAACCTGAGCGCGGGGTGTGAACTTTTTCATGTTAAGCTTTGCCGGCAAGGCGCTGGGCTACTCACCTTTCTTTCTCTCCGCTGCCCTGAAGCAGCGACCGTCAATCTTCTTTACTGCTTGTAAACGCAAAGCCTCTGTCCAGTCCCGGCATTCACAGAAGTAAAGAAGATGAGGGCCCCACGGCACCGGCTTTGGGGAATGGTTCCAATGTTGAGTATTTTTTTATTTTCACTGTGGTCCTGATGACTACATGTGGGGAGGGGGGGGGGGGGGTCACTTGGTGGCCAGGGCCCGCATCTGCCATGAGCGAGATGAGAATCTCGCCTCATGCGGCTGCCTGTAAAAGGCGGGGGCGAAATTTTTGCGCGCTCTACAGTGGGCGATTCCGGCGTCCTTAACCGCCCGAACGCCCACCCGCCTAAATAAATCCGCCTGTCTCTTTAAGACACAGCGTCGCTTTTAAAAAATATGCGGGTAGGCGATGCAGCGTCAAGCGCCTTTCCGGCACTGCGCGCTTCCGTCCTATGGCAGTGTACACAGGCGTCCTGACGTCGCTGCTCCTGTCACTTGTGCGGGTAGCCGCGCTGTCACAGAAAGAACTGGAGTGAAGGCCTTCCGCTTATGAATAAGACGCGTAGCCCCAGCGCCGATGGGCATTTCTGCCTGCAATGAGAGGATTTTATTTATTTTTCATGTAACTTTTATTAATTTGGGCAGTTTTCCATGTATTAATAATAAAATATAATACTTAAGTCTTATACTACTGTGTGAGTCATGCTAAAGCTACTTAATATATTCAACTACCTAATGCATACTTATGGCAACACTATTATGTGGTTCTTAATCCTATAAAGAGTTTCTATTGTTTTTTCCTCTCTCGCTTTCTTCCCTTCGTTTTTTCACCTTCCTTGTTTTATTTTTTTTATCGCTCACTCTCTCGTCTCCTTCTTTATTTTTTCTCACGGATCCTGTTCGTTTTCTCCTCTGTTTTTTTGCTATATTTTTTTTTGGGGCCATAATTATTTTATACTAGGGGGGGGATGTCTATTGTATTATTTTGATGGCCATCATATTTTGCTACTGGGGGGGGATGCTATATATTTATTGAGTTGTGGGGGGCAGGGGGCCACTATTATATTATAGTACGGGGGGGTGATGCATATGTATTATTTGGGCCATAATTATTTTTATACTAGGGGGGAGATGCTATATATATTAATTTGGGGCATACTTTATTTTATCCTAGGGGAGAGGATCCTATATTTTAATTGGGGATGTTGGGGCTATACTATTTTATACTAGGGGGAGGGGGATGCTAATATTAGTCTATGGGGCCATAATTATTTCCATACTGGGGGGGAAGATGCTATATAGTATTATATCACTAAGCTGGGGGCGTTATATGGGATAGCAATATAACTAAGCTGAGGGTTCTGTATATTGGTTAACCATATCTTTACACTATCTGGGGGGATGTATAGGGACACAGTATATTATAGCTGGGTGGATTATATTGGATACAGTAGATGTACTAAGCTGGGGGAATGTATATGGGAGTACCAGTAATATGTACTAAGGCTGGTGGATGCTCTATGACGGATACAGTATATTACACGCTGGGGGGATGTATATGGGATACAGTATATCACTACGCTGGGGGCTGTATTTGGATACACTATATTAACTTCGCTGGGGGGCTGTAATGGATACAGTAATTACTAAGCTTGGGGGGTCTGTATATGGGGTACCGCATATTACTCTAAGCTGGGGGATGTTATATGGGATAACATAATAATTACTAAGCTGGGGGGCTGTATATGGGATACAGTATATTACTACGCTGGAGGCTGTATTGGGATACAGTATATACTAACTGGTAGGCTGTATATAAATGGGATACAGTATATTACTAAGCTGGGGGATGTATATGGGAACAGTGATATTACTAAGCTTGGGGGCTGTATATGGGATCCAGTATATGATCTAAGCTGGGGGGCATGTAAGGTTTACAGTATATTAACTAAGCTGGGGCTGTATATGGTATAATATATTACTTAGCTGGGGCTTGTATATGTGATAGCAGTAGTATACTAAGTGTGGGGGGGGCTGTATATGGGATACATTAATTACTAGCTGTGGGATATATTGTGATACCAGTAATATTCTAAGGCTGGGGGGGGCGTTATGGGATACAGTAATTACGAAGCTGGGGGGGCTGTTTATGGGATATCAGTATATTAACTACGCTGGGGGATGTATATGGGGTACAGTTATTACTCAAGCGGGGATGTACATATGAAGATCAGTATATTACACTAAGCTGGGGGCGTATATATGGGATAACAGTCTATTCTAAGCTGGGGCTGTATATAGGTATCAGTATATTACTAAGCGGGGGGCTTTTAATTTAGCTCAGTATATTACTACGCTTGGGGGCTTTATATGGATAACAGTATTTACTACGCTGGGAGTCTGTATAATGGGATACAGTATATTACTAAGCTGGGGGGGGGGCGTATATTGGATACGTCTATTACTAAGCTGGGAGGCTGTATAAGGGTACAGTATATTAACTAAGCGGGGGGCTGTATATTGGGATACAGTATCTTACTAAGCTGTGGGCTGTATATGTGAATCAGTAATTCTAAAAGCCGTGGGGGGGGGCTTTATTGTGATACATTATACTTAACTAAGCTGGGTGGCTTATATGGGATACAGTAAATTTACTAACCCGGGGGGTCTGTATATGGGAATACAGTATATTACTAAGCTGGGGGGCTGTATAGGGGTACAGTAATATTACTAAGCTGGGAGGCTGTAATATGGATACCCGTATATTACAAGCTGGGAGGGCGGTATATGGTATACAGTAATATTACTTACTAGCGGGAGGGCTGTATCTGGGGTAATATAGTCTAGGCTGGGGCGTATCTGGAAACAGTATATTACTAAGCTGGGGGAGTAATGGGGTACAGTATATTCCTAAGCTGGGGGGCTGTATATGGGATACAGTCATATTACTCAGCTGGGGGCCTGTATATGGGGGTACATTATATTACTAAGCTGGGGGGCTTTAATTGTGATACAGTATATACTAATTCTGGGGGCTGTATATGGGGTACAGTATATTACTAAGCTGGGGGCTGTATGGGATCCAGTATATTCCTAACCGGGGGGGGGGCTTTATATGGGGTAACATATATTACTAACTGGGGGGCTGTATATGGGATCCAGTATTTCCTAACAGGCTGGGGATGTATATTGGGTGTATCAGTCTATCAAGCTGGGGGATGTATATGGGATACAGTATATTACTAAGCTGGTGGGCTGTATATGGGATACGTATATTCTAGCTGGAGGCTGTATATGGGTCCAGTATATTCCTAAGCTTGGGGCTTATTGGGGTACAGTATACTTTACCAATCTGGGGGGGGGGGGGCTGTATTGGGGGTACAAGTATATTTACTAATCTGGGGGCTGTATATGGGGTACAGTACCTACTAGCTGGGGCCTGTGTATTGGGATCCGTCTATCCTTAAGCTTGGGGCTTTATATGGTGTACCGTATATTTACTAAGCTGGGTGATGTATAGTGGATCCGTATATTATCTAAGCTGGGGGGCTGTATATGGTCGATACAGTATATTACTAAGCTGGGTAATTATTATGGTATACAGTATTTACTAAGCTAAGGGGATGTATATGGGGTACAGTAATTGACTAAGCTCGGGTATGTATATATGGGATACAGATATACTAAGGTCTGAGGGGGATGTTATATGGGGGTACAGTATTTACTATGCTGGGGGTCTGTAATATGGGGTATTCAGTAATATATACCTAAGCTGGTGGGCTTGTATATGTGGGGCAAGTGATTTTATTTGCTTAATGTTTAGGGGATCTGTATATGGGAGCTGTACTATAATTTAAATTGCGGTGGTTTAATAACGAGGCCGTTTAAATATATGAGAGCAGGTGATAATGAGGGAGTGTTATATGTGGGCGATAGGTGCGGGTCAGTTGTGTGTGTGAGGGGTAGACTTTATTAGGAGCGCAGTGTTGTTATCCAGGAGACTTCATACTGTAGTGATGTGGATTTTTAAAGGGACTCGGGGGGATATGCGGCACGGAGCTGAAGAATATTGCCCTGCAATCACCTTTTATACGTCAATGGATTGGAGAACCCGGAATAAGTCTAACTGATGGAAGAGATGTCATCCTATAACGGTACTGCAGATGCCACTATATGACTCCAGATCGTGTGTCAGTTCACACAGGGTCGGGAGTCTGCCTGTAGGGTTGTGTTAATTGTTAGTAAGCTTAAGGATTACTTAACAGGGGTAAACGGGGGGGCATCATTTAATATTCGCCTCAGGCATGCAAATATGCTAGAATCTGCCCTGACTTGTGGCTACAAACGGTGGGACCTTGGACTACTATGGTGGTCGCAGGCTAACAGCTGTAGGGCAGTTTGGCTATCGTGGAGGGCTCTATGGCAGCTGTTAGAAGGCACTTCTGCTCTGCTTGTGGGGGCAACTGTGGCTGCACTTGGGGGGATACTATATTATACGTGGGGGGCCTGTTGGGTGTAACATATTTGGGGGGGCACTGTGTTACCATGGAGGGCAGGATATGTGTCCTGGATTAACAGTGCACCCTATACAAAACATGTTCTGTATCCACATCACCTGTGTCTCAGTCTCCAGCGGAGCACACCCACTTTCCGCGTTTCCACCTGCGCTACTACCAGCGTCAAGCGCCTGCATCTCATCTCATTCCACTTATCTCCTTCAGTCCGTGCCTGATTAGGTCTGACTTAACTAGACCGAAATGTATCAGAAATATAATTTTTTTTATGGACTGCGAGACGGTTTATTCTGGATTAAGGAATTCTCCCTCAATTTTTGACCTAATTTCAGTCAGAGGTATAAAACTGTAGGTCACTATATTCCTTAAATATAGTCTACCCTGTGTCTGTGGTAATCTTGGTTTGTACCTACCCGTTAGTAGCAAACGTACCTGTAGGGTAGTATCCACGTAATGCAATGAAGTAAAACTTTGACCAACTTCACAAGTATTTAACGTAGCATTCAGACGAAGATTTCATTGGGGGGGGGGGGGGGCGGATGGAGGAAAGGGGATCATGGAGCAGTTTCCTGGTCCTTAGTGATTCAAGCTTTCTTCTTTATCAAATAGAAAATAGAATTGGCCTGTAAAATTGAACGATTCATGGTCTGACAAGGGAAAGCGAATCCTGGAAAACCACCAAGATCGTGACTCTTGAACCTACCGCAAATCTATTTTCACTGCTCACAACAGAGACAATCTCTGTTACTGTGTAGTTTATAATTGTAAATGCAGCCAAATTTTTCTCTCTGTGGACAATTGGATTGAAACTTGTTGAATGGCATAAGAATGCCATGATAACAACAAAGTGTAATTCCGCAACCTATAATACCGTCTTAAAGAAAAAAGCTGATCATCTGTAGCCTAAGGCTAAGGACAGTAAATTACCAACACCCAAAGGGCCGTCTTGTACTAGGAGCGTCTGTAATTTTGGGTTCTTAAGTGGGAGACTACCTGGTATTTATATATCTCACCATTCTATGTTATATGTCTCATATTTGACTGATGCTGGGATGTACTTGGGGGTAGTGTCTGGGAGGAGGCGGTGAGTGGGCCAATATAGATGGAGACTAGCACTAAAACATTGTACTTTGGTCAGCTGTGTGGTAGCAGACTCTTATAGTTAGAATTGTTAGGTTTTTGGCCCATGAGGACATTCGGTTGTTGGTGACTCTCTAAAATTCTTATATCAACTTGTCAAAAGCAGCTATGTTAGTATTTGTGGTGTTTTCTGTTTACTTTTTCCTCGTGCTTGAGGCCGCTCGGTTCATCACTACTTAAGCTACAATACCCTAAATATACATCTGAATCTTTAAAGACGCAGGGGCCATTGGATATGGCCTGATTCCATTACGATCCCTATGCTTCTTTTCCATACGGTCAAAGTCTCATTGTTTACGTGTCAGTAATGAGTTTTTTTAATTTGTTATATATACCAATAGGTTGTCGAATAGCAATAAGTGGGGACACAGTACTTAAATTTATGGAGCACTATAACTAATGGATAATTATGTGTGTACTATGTGGGAAGGGCTATGTGGTTTATATAAAATATAATAATGTATAAATGTTAAACAGACTGTTTATAAAGTAAATGCAGGAGTGGGTAACTATATTATTAAAAGTGATTGGTGCGCTGTTCCATGATTCCTCATCTTCAGAAGAAAAAACTCGGCGTACAAGCCGGGGAACTCTCCCCCATTAAGTTTGTTCACCTCTCTTAGTGCCACCGTGCCAAGACCAGAACTGAGTTTACACAAAAACACCACAATTTGCAATACGATGAAGCAGTCGTGTGACAGTAGTTTGCAAATTGGGGTGGTGGGGCGCATTTACCTTCCGACCCCCATTCCTTATTGTCACCCTAGTACGTCGTGTCGTATGCTACCCTTCCCTCTTCTCACGATGTTAACGAATGAAGGCTCAAAGAAAAGCAACTCATAACGCTAATCTAAAGATACTTGGCCCCCTCCCCGATGGTCCTGCTTGTGTCGCTTTATATATGTTTAATTTTGGGTCACAGTTTTGTTGATTTTTTTCCTCTCATTTGGGTTCTCTGCATTCCGTTTCCGTTGTGGTGGTCGCTTCGCTGTCCACGCGTCCAGGGGTCCTGCCGGTGCAGTTTACCTTCTTCTTCTCCCAGTGTATGTTAAGTTGCAATTTGTCTGGCGACCGTATCTGAATACTTAAATCCCGTACTCTTCAGTTAAAGATTCCGAAGAATTCAATGTCCGAATAACGGTCTGGTGTTCATCAATCGTCGATTCTCCTGCCCGCATGAAAACCAGCTGCCACAATTGCCGATGCGGTGCGACATGGGCAGATTCCGAGCCACAGATTTAAGTACCTGTCACAGCGAGCATCGCAGCAAAATCGAAAAATACAATGAAAGAAATGTGCGATCCCCTGGGACCTCGCTTAGAAATAAGGCCCCTACATTGGTGTCTATGCATATCAACAGATAAAATGGAGTAATCTGGTATGCAAATAAATATTTATCCATCTCTTTCTTAATCAGTAGAAAGATTTTCATAGTTTCTCTCCATTCTTCAACCCATCACCACCCCCCACACTCGGCCTCTCTCACCACCCCTCCCCGCCCCCCTTCCCACTCTTCATTTCACTCCTCCCTTTCCCCTGCCCCCTACTCTCCTCTCTTAGCTGGTGATTGGGGTTGGCCATGGGTCAACTAAAATAATGGCTGACTTTCCAGACAGCTTGAATAAATCGCCCCAATGCCAATAGCCTGTAAATTAAAGGTAAAGAGTGCAACCCTAAAAAAAAATGTGAAAAAAAGCCTTTGTTGTTTTGTTGCTTGTGGTCTCTCTTGCTATCTTTTTCTTCAAAGTCTCCCTTTTATATTGGACGGCTTAAGTTTATTTTAGTTTCGTCTTTTTTCGATCTTGGTCTTCTGTCTCTTTTTTCTTGGGGTGCCAGTCCTGTCTTCTGTTTCCTGGCTTTTTGATTTTTGTCACCTTTTGTCTCAGTGTGCTACATGTTCTCTCGAGCTAAGTGTTTGTATTATGGTTCCCCCCTTGTGAACGATGCCGTTCTATGTGTTTCGATCGAATGACTCTCGAGACCAGAAAATGTTAGGGAGTAGGGGAGGGAAGAGGGTGGTTGAAAGCAAAAAACGGGTTGAGCAGGTGAAATTCAGTGGTAGACTAGGGGAGGAGGGGAAGGGTAAAGAACGAGGGAATGAGGGAGTGTAATAAGCGGATGGAAAAGGAAGTTTATGAAAGAACGTAGTTTTTTGTTAGGGAGTTGTTCTTTTGGACGTCAATATCGTGAGGTCTGCAGGGATTATCTATTGCTCTTAGGAGTAGGGTGTCTCAGTTTTTTACCCCTGATCTTTGTAGTCGATAGGAGAGGGGAGGGCAAGATCGGGGGCATCTATGGGGATAGGTATTTGGTCTTTTCTTTTTCTCTGGCTCGGGCTCGTAACGGGTGTGTCTGTTCCTGGAGAGCTGGAGAACGATGAGCTAGATCAATGAGGATATGGCAGTCGCAGGATAATGACACGCGTCGGGCGTCATTAGTCTGAGTTTGGTTTGGTACAACCCTTTGTAATGTTCAAAGGAGGTTGGTTTGTGTTTCTTTATTCTTCTCTTGCTACCTTATCGGTGGTTTTGTTCGGTGGGGGTACTGCCAGTCGTCTATTTTTCCCTAGTGGAGGTTTGGAGAGGGGGAGCTGTGGGATATAAATAGGGGTGAGGGTTTGTTTTTTTTGTTTCTTAGGAACGTTGTTCCTCGTGCTCCTTCGCATCTTGTTTCTTAGGGGGTGGAACAAATGGATGGGAGCTCCCCCTCATCTTATGGGTAGTCACGCTAATTTTTTTTGGTTTGCTTTTGGGGGTGAGGTGGAACGAGAGTTGCTGGATGTCAGAGATGCAGCTAGTAACGTCGGTTGGGTTTTAGAATTTTAGATCTCGATTCATGATGGACGGCATAAGCATGTCACTTTTTATGTTTGGATAATACCTTGGAGCTATTATAGTGTGAAGATGTCTTTGTAATCGGCTGATGTTTGGAAACGTCGGTTGAGCAGAATTTACTGAGTAGTGCCATTGTTCTATGGTGTTATCTTCCTCCTTGACTTGTTTTTGGTGTCGGCTAGGAAAGAGTTTTTTTTAGTTGTTTACCGTTTTTCCGTATGACTAGCAGATTAGCACCGCCGTGCGCCGGTGAGTAGTTTTTGGAACATTTAGGAGTCCCTCGAGGTTGCGCCCAAGAACCTCTCATTGAAGGACAACTTTTGTCGGCATTTAGGTTTGGTATCGAGGTGAGGTCCAGATTTTTTTTTCTTTTTCTCTCTTCTCTCTTGTGTTGGTTGGGGGGGCAACAGTGTGGTCAGTTGTTGGGTGTGAGGGTAAGTATGATAATGTAAGGGGCACAGTGTGGTAGTTGTGGTGTGAGGGGTATATCTGATAGAATGTGGGTGCACGTGTGGATAGTTGTGTGTAGGGGTATATATGTTAATTGGGGGCACAGTGTGGTCAGGTTGTGGTGTGAGGGGATATATGAATTTTTGGGGGCACAGTGGTGGTCCAGTTGTTGTGTGTAGGCCTATATATTAATGTATGGGGGCACCGTATGGATAGTTGTGGTTGTGAGGGTTTATATGATATATGTGGGATACAGTGTGGTCAGTTGTGTTGTGGTAAGGGGTATTATGATTTACGTCGTGGGGGACAGTATGGTTTGGTCAGTGGGTGTGTGAGGGGTATATTGAAATATGGTGGGGGCACAGTGTATTCGTTGTGGTGTGAGGGTATATATGATATATTGGGGCACACTGTGGTCAGTTTTGGTGTGAGGGGTATATAGGAATATGTAGGGGCACAGTGTGGTAGTTGTGTGTGAGGTATTATGATCTATGTGGGGCACAGTGTGGAATTTGTGGTTGAGGGGTATATATGTTATATGTGGGGGCACAGTGTGGTCAGTTTTGGTGTTAGGGGTATATATGATATATTTTGGGGGGCACACGTGTGGTCAGTTGTGATGTGAGGGCTTTATATTATGTATGTAGGGGCACAGTATGGATAGTTGTGGTGTGAGGAATATATATGATATATGTTGGGGGGCACAGTCTCATCAGTTCTTGTATGAGGAGTATATGAATTTTATTTTTGGGGCACAGTGGTGGGATAGTTGTGGTGGTGAGGGGTATATATGATTATGTGGATACGTGTGTCAGTTGTTGTGTAAGGGATATATATATTTACGGTGGGGGCACAGTATGGTTGGTCATTGTGGTGTGAGGGTATATATGAACTATGTGGGGGTGTGGGGGCACATGTAATTCCGTTGTGGTGTGAGGGGTATATATTATATGTGGGGGCACCTTTGGTCAGTTGGTGTGGGGGGTATATATGAATATGTAGGGTCACATGTGTGGATAGTTTGGTTTGAGGGTAAATATGATATATGTGGGGCACAGTGTGGATAGTGTGGTGTGAGGGTATATATGTTCTATGTGTGGGCACCTGTGGTCGTTGTGTGTGAGGGGTATTAGGATATATGTTGGGGGGCACAGTGTGGTCAGTTGTGATGTTAGGGCTTTATATTATGTATGTAGGGGCACAGTATGGATAGTTTTTGTGGTGTGAGGAATATATATGATATATGTTGGGGGGCACAGTCTCATCAGTTCTGGTATGAGGAGTATATGAGATTTATTTTGGGGCACAGTGTGGTCAGTTGTGGTGTGAGGGGTTTATATGATAAATCATAAAGATCATCAATAATTAGTCTTGTGTTCATTCTCATTATGGTCAGATTTTCTTTGTTCTTTCTGTTGTGGGAATGCTCTTGGTCACAGTTTGGAGGGATAATGTGGGCATTTCCATAGATAATTGTTTTTAGATTATTGGTCCTATGTAGTATTATTATTTTAAGTATTTGTAGGTGCTATCATTGTTATTTGGTTGGTCAGGGATGTGCCAAAGTTGGAATTGGTTTGGTAATGGCAATGAAATTACAACCTTCCAAAACAATGATAACCAATGTTTCTATATTTCTCGCGCTTTGGCTGAGATTTTAACACGTTCGCTAATGTTTAGTATGTTGTATCTTGAAGACAGTTTCTTGTGGGAGGGGGGCCCCGTATTGGCTGTGAAGTCAGTGCCCCATCCTTAGTGAGGTGCTCCATACTGCCTGTACCCCTGCCGGCAGTGTGTAGTTGGGAGAAGGTAATTAGAAAGGGGCTTAAGTGTTGCTTTTTTTGTTTCCAATTACTTATGCGTAAAATGCACAGTAGATCTTATGGATAGCACTTAGAAATTTCATATACCAATTGCAATGTATACAGTGTGGATATATAGATGCACTGAGGAATCAGAGGGAGGCGCCAATGGAGCATGCGCGATGACTTGGCAAATTCAGTGGTGATGCCCCGATCCATGAGTCCTGCCTGTGAAGTGTAGGTGCATCATGTACCTAGTGCTGGCATGTATGGGTGCCACTCCCTGTCCATGGAAGTCTGAGTTTATCGTCTATGAAGGCTGATTCCTGTCTGTGCTTTGTCACCTGGAATAATGATGGGTCCTGTTGGTGGCCGCTCTTTCACATGAATATAGAGTCGGTCCCTGCCGATGGCTCACTAACCTCCGCCCCTAAATGTCTCCCAACGACGCCCCCTTTAAACCTGATTAAATCGGATAATTGGGAAGTGGGTTGACGACTGGTCTGAGGCTCCCTATTAAAGCGCCGTCTCTTAGTAGCAGAGTCCTAATGACCAGCTGACTATATTGGTGCCGCATATCTCCTTCCCTTGAAGTTTGTGATCTGTTACTTTACTGGCCGTGCTTTACCACTCCTATCTGTGGCCGCATTGCCCCCTTCCCCTATAACTCTCCTTCTGGCAGTGCTTCCATCTCTCTGGGTTTTAATTGCTACAACCGCCCTCCCTATGTTTATTTGTAGAATAATAGGAACCATCCGGAGTGAGGAGGGGGAGTCAGGGTTGGTGGAGTCTGAAAGGCTTGATGACCTTAGGGAGAAGCATGTTGCCGTTATAATAATCACTTTACTCTGCTGGATGATGATGGCGTGTGCTCAGAAGGAGGCCCCTACCCAGAATTCTGCTGTACATCCTTTGTTGCCTGTGATACTTTAGGGGTTTGCATATGGTCAGAAGTGTGAGAGCTTGTATTTATGTTCCATCTCATGTGGCAATGGCCGAATACTGTGTCCCACCCTAGTTCTGAGTCTACATGAACTTGGCTGCTAAGCTGCATATTCTTAAATATCGCACACGCGTGACACCCCCCTCCCCCTTATTTGTTTGGTCGATCAGCTTAAGGTCTTCGTCCATTGTTTTATGAACATTTTGTGGACTTGGTGACTACTGTTACTGCATGGTGTGACCCCCCCCCAGTGCTATAGTCTGCTGAGTACTACTATCCGATCCCGGGTCGATCTAGCAGTCCTGTTCAATGTTTTTATTCTGTGGATTAAGGCCTATTACCCTGACCGTTAGTCCTGGGGATCTTCAGACTTTCTTGTGTCTGGGATTATTGTATTGTCTACATTTGTGATTTGTCGTTTTCTGGTTGTCTTGGGCAATTTTGTCTTCTTATCTTTTGTATTCTAACTGCCAGATCTGGTCGGACGTAAATGGATTGATTGTGTATGTTTCGTTGCGTCACTGTAGGCTATGACAAGACGTTTGGTCCGAATTTTGTGTTTTGTGTACAACATGTTTTCAACAAGAATAACTAAATAGCGTTTTTATATGATTCAATTACAATTTTGGCCGTGTGCTGGACTGAAACAAATATTTTTTCAGGTGACTGTTCACTGACCGCTAAGTTCAGGATTTCGGGTCTTCGGCTTGTGCGGTTTGAGATGGAGATGAGTTTTGTTTGTTCCAGATTTATAACAAGCTTTGTGATAGGGACTGACGATGGTGAAGACTAGAGTGGGGAATGTGGAAGATGAAGTTTCCTTGCTTAAGGGTCATAGCCTTTAACAAGTCACAGCCTATAAATGAGTGGATCTTGACAATCGATCCAGACCAAAAATTAAATAATTTTTCAAGTTTGCTAACTCCCAACTTCTATCTGAATAAGTACCTACTAGGATGTGGTGGATAGAGCTCCCAGGGTACTACCCAAGGTTGTGTCCTCCGGGCTCTTCACCTAAGAACATGCTTATCAGCTCTTTCACCAAGGATAGAGACAACATTCTGAAGATCAGCAACGTCTATGAAAAATGTTAATTTTAATGACGCTCCAATCATGATTTTCCAGATATTTGGTTGAAAATAAGTTGAAAACTAGGGAATTGTGTATCTTTGCTATATCTAGCAATAAGGGTAAAAATACTTTGAGGACCCTTTTTTCATAATCCAAAGAGTGAATATTGGGTTGAAAGTGTGTTAAATATAATGGCAGGTCTGTGATGGCAAGGGGCCGCCACTGCAAATATTTCAATAATCTAGTACCGTATATACTTGAGTTATAAGTTAACCCAAGAGGGAAAGGCGTTGGTCACAGCCTCCCCAATTATTGCCACAGCCCCAGTGTATATAGCCATCTGCCCCTAGTGGTATATAGCCAGCCCCTAGTAGTATATAGCCAGGTAGCCCTCAGTAGTATATAGCCAGCCCCCAGTAGTATATAGCTCACCAGTCGCCAGAGTATATAGCTCACCAGCCATCCCCAATAGTATATAGCCAACCAGCCCCCAGTGGTATATAGCCAGTCTGCCTCCTGTGGTATATAGCCAGCCACCAGTAGTATATATCCAGCCAGCCTCCAGTAGTATATATCCAGCCAGCCCCCTGTGGCATATAGTCGGCCAGCCCCCCTGTGGCAATAGCCGCATCCCCCTGTGGCATATAGCCGGCCAGCCCCCTGTGGCATATAGCCTGCCAGCCCCCTGTAGTATATAGCCGGCCAGCCCCCTGTAATATATATAGCCGGCCAGCCCCCTGTGGCATATAGCTTGCCAGCCCCCTGTAGTATATAGCTGGCCAGCCCCCTGTAGTATATAGCCTGCCAGCCCCCTGTAGTATATATAGCCAACTACCCCCTGTAGTATATATAGCCAACTAGCCCCCTGTAGTATATATAGCCAACTAGCCCCCTGTAAGATATACCACTAGCCCCCTGTAGTATATATAGCCAACTAGCCTCCTGTAGTATATATGCCGCCTGCCCCGTGTATGTATATATTCCACCAGCCTCATGTAGTAATTACCATGCCCCCTGTAGTATACAGCCAGCCAGCTCTCTGTAGTATTATCTCCCAGCCCCCTGTAGTATATAGCCAGCACTCTGTAGTATATAGCCTACCAACTCCTTATAGTTATATAGCCTCCAACCCCCCTGTAGTTTATAGCCTCAGCCCCTGTATAATATAGCCGCCAGCCCCCTGTAGTATATAGCCTTCCAGACCCCGTAGAGATATAGCTGGCAGCTCCCCTGTAGTATATAGCCTTCCAGACCCCTGTAGTATAAGCCTGCCCGCTCCCCTGGAGTATCCTAGCCTGCCAGCTCCCCTGGATATATAGCCTGCCGCTCTCCCTGGAGTTATAGCCGCAGCTCCCCTGGAGTATAGTATATCCCTGCCACCTCCCCTGGATATAGCCTGCCCGCTCCCCTGGATTATATAGCTGCAGCCAGCTCCCTGATAAAGCTTCCGCTCCCTGTAGTATATAGCCGCAGCTCCTGGATATATAGCCTTCCACCCCTGGATATATAGCTGCCATCTCCCCTGTAGTATATATCCTACCAGCTCCCTGTAGATACAGCCAGCAACCCCCAGTTTGCCCAGCATTAAGTCTCCAATAAATCCCTCTTCTACTTCATAGTTTGCTTTGTAGTTTTTTCAAACTATGAATTAATGAGTGGATATTTGTTAAATTATGTAAAAATTGAAATTGTAGGGGTCCTCTTTTTAATATTTTTAGGGCACATTTACTAAGAACTAGGCAGTTAGTATGTTCAGCTTGCCCGTGTTAGTGTGCAGGGGGCCCAGATTTCGCTCGCGCCTTTCTCGTTAACTGGCGCCCCTGCCCTTTTTTTTGTTGAGCACACCTTAACATGGGCCGTGTAATACACTTCTGTTGCATTTGTTTTTATTTGCCGCGCGGGTCCGATTGAGCACCAGAACGTCCCCTAATTTTTGTTGCATGAAGACTATTGCAGCCGCGCCACAAAAGGTCGTGTACGAAACATTTGTGGTGCAGACACTTCTTCAAGGTCGACAAAAATCTATTTTATGTCATTTCCTCTGTGGCTAATGTTGCTGGCCAGCTAAAAAAGCAGCAGAATAGAAATAACATAGGGGCAATTATAGGGAAGAATGTGAGATATAATTTCAATGGGGATGTGGAATTACAATCGCTTGTTTTGAAAAGAATGGTTTTAGTCCTAGCTTTGTGATTGGGAGAACCTTCTCGTGAAGGTGCGTAGCCAGAGGAAGGGTAATTGGAGACCTCTGGATCCCTGAATACACTGCCATAAAAAATAAAGGGATCACTCCATAACACATCTAGATCTGACAGAATGAAATATGTCATTAAATACTGACACATAATTACATAAAATCATCAATGGAAATTAGTTTTATTACCCCCTTACCAACACGTGACTAGTAGAATGGTCCACATCGGCTGGGGGTGAATGGAGAGGGCTCCGACGACCTGACCCTCCTCAATCCGGTAAGCAGTGCTGCATATTGCTAGACCGATCGTAGGTATTAACCCTTGAAAAGATCGACGCGCCATCTTGGTGAAGATCGACGCTCCCCGTGCGTGTCATTAGGGGCGGCGGTTGGTTGCCATGCAGCACAGGTCTTCCAAAAACTGTCTGGTTTTTTCTATTCATTACCATGTCATTTGTAACTGTAATGAATGAGGAGGAAAATCCCCATATAACAGGGCCACTGTTAGCAGGGAAAGGTTCCGGTCAGGTTGGCAGCTGGTTAGGGGCTGCGGCTTCCGAAGTTAGGTTTGTAGGGTTATTATCTCTGTCTATCAGTGTTTACGTAGGACAGTGTTTTACTACACCTCCTTGTTGTGACAGTTGTACTACACATTTATATGCATTTCCCTTTGTTTGGACACACATTGTTCTACTCTGACATTGATTCCCATTACCCAGAACGCTATTGCTATTGCTGCTAATTCCCTCTACAGTTGTGGGCGCTACATTGGTGACAATACTCTGAGACGGTGTTTTCTTTCCAAACTACGGTCACAACGACAGCCACTGGTAAGTTTCCCCCTTTAAGTGTTCATTTTGGCCTTGTATATGAATTACTCACATGCTTTGTAGGGTAATTTAGGATGGTCATTGTTTTTGGGATCTGATTTAGACTGTATAGTCTAAAGCTGTGTCTAGTATTTCCCATTGTCACTATTCTACATAAATATTAAAACTATTTGAAGTTAGTTATATTTATTCACTTGTTTACTTTTTTGCTGAGTATTTGTCTCTAGTATGTGCTCCAGCCCCTATGCCTGCTCCGTTTTTCTATGTCTATTGTGTTTCCCAGACCTTGTGTTTGTTGCCACAGCCCTCAACCTGCTTCCTGCCTCCGACACTGACTCTAGACTCCGCCAAATGCCTGTCCCTCGGCCCCAGACTCGAACCAGTCACTGCCAGACGAGCTTTTCTCTTCGCAATCCCTACTGGTAAGTTTCCTGCAAGTCCCTGGCAGAAAAACCCATCCAGGTTTGTGGCGGGCTCTGGTGAAGGGGCTTGCAGGCTCCACATGCTGTTACTTATAATATTTAGGGAAGCGGCATTTCAACCGCCTGCAAGATTAGTAACTGCCAGGTATGATACTCAAGCAACAATCGATGGAGTCCACTATTGCACCATTACTGTTAACACCTGCAAGCAAGTATGGGAAGGGTGGATAAGCAGGAATTAACCAACATCTGCTCCAGTGCCTCCAGTTCTTTCCAGAGCCCTGGACTCCTGTTAAGTGCCCCAAGGGCAGGGACCAGCAACCTCCACAATATTGCGTCAACCCCATCACTTCAGGTTCCGCTTCCCGCAAAAAGTACGATAGGATCCCAGCAGTTGTCACGGGTTCCTGAACCAGACTCTCGTCTACGTATTTTGAGCTCCTTCCAGGGAATTTTTTGTTACAAACTAAAGTGGCTGTTTTATTATACTCCTGAAGGGACAGCTCTAGTTTGAGCCTCCCCTCTATGAACAAAATGTACCACCATACAACTATCAGGCATTTCGGGAGACCTTCCGTAAGATCTCAGATGACATGGTTTGGTGTCTTCTTCGCTCTGCAAATTTCTACGCCTTCACCAAGATTGCAAACTGGTTTCAGTATGTTATTCAGTTCCGCTTTGGTCTCTGATGAAAGTGAATGAAAGAATTTGTGTAAGTCTTCTCGGAGTGGTTTTCCGATTAAGATCAGTTAGGTCTCTGAATTGGCCATCTTCTCTGACTGACCTCATCTCTCTATGTAAAAAGTGGACCTCACATTCTAAGAACGTGCCATTGAAAAACAGAAAGAGAGAGAACCGCATAAAAAAAATAACTGTGTCTGCAGGTTTTGATGCGCAAATATCCTTAGACCACTTAGCATGGCCAGGCTTAAAATCACTATATTATTTTTCTCAAAAAGTTGCACTCATCAACCAAAAAGCCATTTGCCATAAATAAACCTTTATTTTTGTTTCAATATAATAAAAGGATCTTAATTCAGATCTATTTTAAACAGATACAATGGTGCATGTGAACAGTGACAATTAAAACAATGGTGGTGCTAATAGCTTTTATGTATTTAGTAAGTTTGTATTTGATGTGGTCCTCTGGGACACAATGGGGAAAATTTACTTACCCCGTCCTGTCTTGATCCCCGTTCCGGACAGTCCGACGAGAGGAAGTCTGGTGCGATTCACGTAGCTCGTGCGCCCGAGTTCCTGCCTCCGTCGCTTTCCCCACCGAGGTCCGCCTAGTTCACCTTCTTCTTCTCCCGCTGCTTGTAAGTGCGTGTCTGCAACACAATTTGAAATGTAAATCCCCGCGTCGTAGTCCGAATCTGTCCTGTTGTCCGACGCCCGCCCACCTTTTGTGTCGCGTTGCAAGCTGGCGCTGACGCCAAATCCCTGTTAAATGTGGCGCAAAAACGGAAATCGTCAGGAAACCTGGCGAAAATGCGGACCTTTAGTGAATGAACCCAATGTTGGTTCAACAATAGTATTTTTATCCTTAACATCATTTATTCTGAGGCTGAGTTGTAATTTTTTTGTCTCACATCTAGACTTAGTGAGTACACCCTTATATTCCCTTCCCACACTGGATGTTTATAGTCGATAACGGTCTCTCTTGTCTCACCTCAAACCTATAAACCAGTTTTTCCTCAAACTTAGGTATATTAGGGACTAACGCAGCACACATTCCGCCGTCAAAACAACGCAAACTCCATCGGGCGCAGATAGTCAACGCTGCACAGCGTCACGACTCCCACTTCCCAAGTCCCACCTAGTTTTTTTTTGGTGTTTTTGTAAGTTTCTTCCTGCCTGTAAGTTATAGTTTTCTGTGCTAATAAGTTCTCATCTAGGTGTGCTGCAGTTCAACCTAGATACTCACTAAGTCCTCCATTCACACACTTGCAGATCCACTCTGAGTGTGGTGCGCATGCATTTGACTTAGAAAGTCAACGAGCTCGCACAACAGGTGCGCCTGCGCCTAAACTTTAAGAGAAAAAGGTATTAGTATGGAGAATGCGCATGGGCCTGTGATAGACTCTAAACCCTTCTGCGAGTAAGGCTATACTTTTTTTCTGAACATCAGTTTATCGATTGGTACCCTAGAAGTGGTCCATCGGTTTTCTTCATGAAGCTCCACTGACAGAAGCAGAAATGAACCATCGAGACGTTCAAAGATGACTGGTGAGTAGTTTCATCATACTAATTAATTGATTATACGACAGAGAATTTGAATGTTGCTATTTTTTCATGCTGAATTTATATAATTATAGTCTTTCTATATTCCTTGTGTGTAGCTAGGGGTCAACCCACTTAAGTTTCGTTTATGTGATTCGACTAACTGTGTGTTATTCTGAAATGTCTTTCATCGTCTAGAAGTCTTTAGAAATCTCTAGAAATTTAGTTTCTAGAGATGGAATTAGGAATAGCAGCCAGTGATATGCCTTGTGTGTTTTTAAAAGTGTAAAGGTAAAACATTCATTGAGACCATACAGATTCAAACGTTTGAATCGATAAATCCATCTGAAAACTGGCCCCGAGAAAAGGAAATATAGACCACCAACTAATGCAGCTAGAAGCCAAAGTATCAATGCCCCAGAACCTTAGATGTTTCAGATCTCCATTGTGCCGTGACACCGCAGCTCTGTGATGTCTCATGCTGCCCCATCTTTGTATACCTCCTATCGTCTATGGCAGAGCAGGGAACTTATTGTTGCCGCGCTCTGCCATAGACTGAAGCCGGGGCACATCTTGGACCCGGGGGGGTGGACCGACCCAATACACTGTGGGCGATTCGCCAAAATCATCCACATTTGTGACCACTTATGGTATCACGTGCCCCGAGCGCAACCCCCCCCTATAATCCACCCTGACTCTACTCAAATTTTTTAATTTTTTCGAGCAACATCCATTCCGTTCCTGGAATATTTCTTCAGACTCGGGTATTAAGATGGACCAAGCAAGGCTCTCAAGAATTGGCCTCAACCCCTTTTCATCCATTATTTATCCTATCTTTCCTCTCACCTGAAAATCATACTACCCATGGAGATGGCCTCCAGATGCTGTCCAACACTTTAAAGCAGCTTAAACAAGCCTTCCTTTCGGCCCCCTCTTCCAACATTCAGATTCAGCTTCACCATTTTTCCTATCGAAGTGATCCAGGGTCGGAACAAGGTATTTTGGTGCCCTAGGCGACAGGGTCCTGGTGCCGCCGCCATGTGTAGGTATGACCTTAAATGAATTTTAAATGCTTTACGCCACAGTCACTTTTGTTTTTGAGTTCTATTTCTTTAGTTTGCCATCGCTGCAGATTTCAGAGCTTTTTTATTGTTGGTATTTGTAGGGACAAATTGTACTTTCATTTTGGCCCCATTATGGCAAACTGGAATTTAAAATGGCCTGCAATAAAATCTAAAAGTGGCCCCAGCTTGGCCCGATCGCAAATGTGTTTCCACAGACCCGAAAGATGATCGGTAACCGCACCCGGTAACCCCCCCCTCCTCTGCCAATTCACATACTTCATCCACACTGACAGACATGCAGCTACCCTTCCCACTCACGCACAAACCGGACCGTCGTCCTCATTGGCGTAAGAACAAACACCAGTGGGCTCGATACAGATTTGGATCGGGGACCCCCATAATCTAAAATTGTGCTGCCCCCCCCCATCATGCATATTACACTGCAAACTGTGCTACACGCAACACACAATACATCACCCCTACACTTATACGTAGTGTCTAGCAGCAGCCTCCACTCATAAATGTCCAGCAGCAGTCTCACCACTCAATAAAATGTCCAGCAGCAGTCTCCACTCAATAAAATCACCAGCAGAAAGCCTACACTCAATAAATGTAACAGCAGCAGCCTCCACTCACTATATTGTCCAGCAGCAGCGCCATCACTCACTATATTGTCCAGCAGCGGTCTCCACTCTCATAGTCTCCAGCACGGTCTCCACTCCACTTACTATATTGTCCCCAGCTGCCTCCACTCACTATATTGTCCAATAGCGGCCTCCACTCACTATGTCCAGCACAGCCTCCACTCCTAAAATGGCCAGCAAGGGCCTTAATCAATAAATTCAGCAGCATCCTCCACTAACAATATTGTCAGCAGTGGCCTCCACTCACTTTATGTTCAGCAGCGACTCCATCTCTATATGTCCAGCAGCGACCTCCACTCACTATAGTGCCCAGCGGCAGCCTCCACTCAAATCACCAGCAGCACCCCCACTCACTAAAATATCCCCTCAGCAGTCTCCACTCAATAAAATGACCAGAAGCGGCCTCCCTCATTATTGTCCAGCAGCGGCCTTCACATCACTATATTGTCCAGCAGCGGCCTCCACTCACTATATGGTCCGCGGCTCCCCTCACTTATTTGTCCTGCAGCGGCCTTCACTCACTATATTGTCCGCAGCAGCCTCCCCTCAACTATAGGTCCGCAGCGGCTCTCCACTCAATAAAATGAGCATAATAAGCAGCCTCCACTCCTTTGTTCATCACGACTCCATTCTCTATATGTGCCACATCATGCTCCTCCACTCACTATAGTGTCGCACAGCCGCAGCTCCATTCAATAAATGAACAGAGCAGCCTCCGCTCATTAAAATCACCGAGCATCATTCTCCACTCATGAAATGAAGCATCAGCACCTCCACTCACTAAAATGTCCAGCACAGTCTCCACTCCACTAAAAGTCCAGCAGCAGTCTCCACTTCAGAAATGACCAGCATCAAGTCTCCATCTCCACTCCAGAAAATGACCAGCAGCAGTCACTCACAAATCACCATCAGCGTCTCACTCAGAAAATAACCATCAGCAGCCTCCACTCACTAATGACCAGAGCAGCCTACACTCAAAAAATTTACCAGCAACAGCCCCTGCACTCAATAAAATCACACAGCATATCCCCACACTAATATGTCCAGCAGCAGCCTCCATTCTCAATAAAATTCACCAGCAGCAGCCACCCTCATAAATCACCGCAGCAGCTCACCCATATATTGTCCTCAGCGGCCTCCACTCACTATATGTCCAGCAGTGGCCTCCACTCACTTTATTTTCAGCAGCGAACCTCTCCAGTTCGCTACTCGTGCGCCAGCAGCACCTCCAACTCAATAAAATACCAGAGGCACCTCCACTCAATAAATTACCAGCACAGCCGCCACTCAACAATGACCGCAGCACCTCTCCACTCAAAAAATGACCAGCAGCAGTCTCCACTCAATAAAATGACCAGCAGCAGCTGCCCACTGAATGATAGCACCAGGAGCAGCATCCATCACTAATATGACAGCCAGCAGCCCTCCACTCACATATTGTCCAGCAGGCGGCCTCCACTCACTATATTGTTCAGCAGCACATCCACTCATTAAATTGTCCATATCTGCCTCCGCTCACTATTTGGCCGGCAGCGTCCTCCACTCAAAATGAACACAGCAGCCTCCACTCATACAATGAACAGCAGCCAGCCTCCATCAATAAAATTACCAGGCACAGCCTCACTCAATAAAATCACCACACAGCCTCCACTCACAATATTGTCCTGCAGCGGCCTCCACTCCTTTATTGTTCAGCAGCCACTTCCATTCTCTATAGTGTCCGCAGCGTCCTCCACTCAATAAATGACCAGCACGGCCTCCACTCAATAAAATGACCACAGCAGCCTCCACTCAATATAATACCAGGCAGCGCCTCCACTCACTAAAATGTCCAAAACAGTCTCCACTCAAATCACCAGCAGCAGCCTCCACTAAAATAATCACCAGCAGCAGCCCTCCACTTACTCAAATGACCAGCAGCAGCAGCCTCCACTCACTGTATGTCAGCTGTGGCCTCACTCATTATATTGTCCAGCACGGCCTCCACTCACATCTTGTCCTGCAGCGGCCTCCACTCATTATATTGTCCAGCAGCGGTCTCCACTCACTGAAATGACCAGCAAGCGGCCTCCACTCACTAAAATTCCAGATGCAGTCTCAGTCAATAAAATCACCACAGCAGCCTCCACTAAATCACTTACCACACAGCCCCCTCAATGTAATGACAGCGCGCTCCACTCACTATATTGTTCAGCAGCAGCCTCCACTCCCTATATTTCCAGCAGCGCCTTCACTCACTATATTCCAGCAGCGCCTGCACTCACTAAAATGACCAGCACAGAGCAGCCTCCACTCACTGTATTGTTCACAGCGGCCTTCACTCCACTATATTGTCCAGCCACAGCGGCCTCTGCTCACTATATTGTCCAGCAGTGGCCTCACCACTCACTAAATATGGCCAGCAGCGGCCTTAACTCAATAAATGGCAGCTGTCTCCACCACTGAAAGTGCCAGCGAAGCTCCACTCAATAAAATGACCAGCAGCACTTCCACTCAATAAAATGACCAGCAGCACTTCCATCACTATTTGTCCAGCAGTGGCCTCCACCTACTTAGATTGTTCCAGCAGCGACCCCACATTCTCTATAGTGTCCAGCAGCGGCATCACTCAATATAATGACCAGCAGCAGCCTCCACTCATAAAAATGAACCAGCAGCACACCTCCATTTAATAAATGACCACAAAGCTCCACTAATTATATGACCACCAGCAACCTCCACTCACAATTTTCTCAGCAGCGCCTCCACGCACTATATCGTCCACGCGCCCCATTCACTATATACCACAGCGGCCTCCACTCCTACATGTCCGCAGTCTCCACTCACTATATTGTCCAGCAGCGGCCTCCATTCACTATAAGTTGTCCAGCATGGCCTCCACTCACTATATTTTTCCGCATTGGCCTCCACTTCACTATATTGTCCACGCAGCGACCCTCCACTCATTATAGTTGTCCAGCAGCTGCCTCCACTCATTATATTGTCCAGCAGGCTGCCTCCACTCACTATATTGTCCAGCAGCTGCCTCCACTTATATAT
>WNYA01003193.1:13148-26484 GCA_019512145.1 Engystomops pustulosus | reverse complement strand
AAATTCCTTCAAGTCTTCTTAGACTGTCAAAAAGAACTCTAAACGCAGCAATGTGCCCCCTGCCTACTGCAAACATTGCCACTAGCAGCTCAATATGGAGAAATTCAGCTTTCTGTGAACGTCAAGGTCAGTTCTGAACAAAACACAGACACAGATAACGCAGGTCAACAGCCCCCAAGCTGTCCCTCGCCTTGCCTCGTTAACCCTTTGAACGCCAGAAAGCAGGTATAAGAGACATTGCAACACTTTTTATAGAAATTTTTCTCTAATAGTCAGGATCAGATAAGTTTTAACTAGACCATAATAAACCAAACAGCTTCCCACACCAAAAATCATCCAAGTAGAGATCTGAAATTTAGTTGAAATATCACCTTTTGCCGGCATTTATTCCAGACATCTGTCAAGACTCTTCAAGGATGCTCAGCTGCTAAACTACAACAAAAACCCGCAACCAGCCTTTATGGCTGCCAACAGAGTAGAGTTATAGGCAAATGACTTGAAGGGAATCTAAACTGTCCTAAGATGGCCGCCACTGAAGCATGGTAGGGCGTGTCTTCTTCTCTAACCACTACAAAAAACCGCAAACAGCATTTATGCTGCCAAACAGAGTAGCGTTGTAGGCAAAATGACTTGCAGGGAATCTAAAACTGTCCTAAGATGGCCGCCATGAAAGCATGGTAGGGCGTTGTCTTCTTCTCTAACCACAGTACAGGGGGGAGTCTGGGATTCAAGCCGCCATTTTTCCATTCAAGGAAAATATAATAAAATCTCATTTATCAAAATTCTCTACACATCAAAACTTTGAAATGTCCCTCTATCGCTGTCTCTTTCTTCAAGGTGTAGAGGATGCCCCCCTGTCTATGGTGGATGGTTAAGAACCTCTCTCTCCTGTAGGTGTAGAGGATGCGCCCTGTCTTGGTGATGGTAGAACCTCCTCTCTGTAGGTGTAGAGGATTCCCCGGTCTATGGTGATGGTAGAACCTCCTCTCCTCTAGGTGTAGATGAATCCCCCTTCTATGGTGATGGTAGAACCTCCTGCTCCTCTAGGTGTAGAGAATGCCCCCCTGTCTATGGTGAAGGTAGGACCTCCTCGCCTCGAGGTGTAGAGATCCCCTGTCTATGGTGAGGTATAACCTCCTCTCCTCTAGGTGAGATGAGTCCCCTGTCTATGGTGATGGTAGAATCTCCTCTCCTCTAGGTGTAATGATGCCCCCTGTTGTATGGTGATGTAAGGAACCTCCTCTCCTCTAGGTTAAGGATGCCCCCGTGTATGGTGATTGTGCCCTCCTCTCCTCATAGGTGGTAGAGGATGTCACCTGTGTAATGGTGATGGTAGAACCTCCTCTCCTCTAGGTGTAGAGGATGCCTCCTGTCTATGGTGATGGTAGAACCTCCTCCGTCAGTTGTAGAGGAATGCCCCCTGTCTATATGATGGTAAATCTCCTCTCGCTCTAGGTGTGAGGATGCCCCCTTGTCCTGGTTCACGGAAAAACAGGCCGATGTATAAGAAGATCTTTTGAGAGATCCTGTACTTTCCGTTGGTCGTGTATTTGTACATGTAATGAGGGGGTCTCCCCTCGTCGTCTTTTTTTTGTCTAAAACTGAATAATCCCCAAATTTGTTTGTAACTGATCCATGTTGATTCTAGTGTCCCCCCCCCCCCTTCCCGTCCCGCTCATACTCCTTTTTTCTCTCCGTCAGTTCAGCCCGTGATCCCGCTCTCCTCTAAAGGAGTCGCAAGGCCACGAGTCCTTTTTATACCTGGTGCCCACAACTGACAACAATATCCATGGTGTGATCTGACAGGAAGTATTTTTATAAGGGCAACAACTAATTCTTTAATCATTAGAATCTATTTCCTCTCTTGATTACATCCATTTATGTTTTTATTTGCTTTAGCAAGCAAACAGCCGCCTGGCTCTGGTCACTAAATTAAAGTTTTTAAATCATCCACCAATAACCCCCAAGTCCTGTTTCAGTTTCCAGTTTTACTAAGGAATTGAAACCGTTTTAGCACAATGGATATAACTTTTTGTTTTCCTGGCCATGGCCCAAATGCATAACTTTACATTTATCCTACATTACCGCATCAAACCATTTCCTGCCCATCCCTCAATCTTCCACACATCCCTCTGTTAATGCTAACACTATACTTGGCCGCTCAGGATTTTAGTAACTTTAACAACTGCTCAGTATCATCTGCAATATTGTAACCTTGACTGGTGTAAACCCACTACAAATAAGGTCATTAATAAAATATTAAAAAGAGAAGTGGAGGAGAGGAGGTTCTACCATCACCATAGACAGGGGGCATCCTCTACGGCCAGAGGAGAGGCGATTTTACCATCAACATAGACAAAGGTTCTTTACTGTAAGAGCAGTGAGACTATGGAACTCTCTGCCGCAGGAGGTTGTAATGGCGGACTCTATGTACATGTTCAAGAGAGGCCTGAATGACTTTCTGGAGAGAAAAAATATCACGGGTTATGGGGATAAAACATTTATTTAATTCTTAAAGGTTGGACTTGATGGACTTGCGTCTCCTTCCAGCCTTATATACTATGATACTATGATGGGCTAAGGCAGTACCCCCCAAGCATGGGATAAGGCAGTATCCCCCCAAGCATGGGCTAAGGCAGTATCCCCACAAGAATGGGATAAGGCAGTATCCCCCCAAGCATGGGCTAAGGCAGTATCCCCACAAGCATGGGCTAAGGCAGTATCCCCCCAAGCATGGGCTAAGCCAATACTCCCCACAAACATGGGCTAAGGCAGTATCCCCACAAGCAAGAGCTATGGCAGTATCCCCACAAGCATGGGCTAAGGCAGTATCCCCCCAAGCATGAGCTAAGGCAGTAACCCCACTAGCATGAGCTAAGGCAGTATCCCCACAAACATGGGCTAAGGCAGTATCCTCACAAGCATGAGCTAAGGCAGTATCTCCACAAGCATGGGCTAAGGCAGTATCCTCACAAGCATGGGCTAAGGCAGTATCCACACAAGCATGAGCTAAGGCAGTATCCCCACAAGCATGGGCTAAGCCAGTATCCCCCCAGGAATGGGCTAAGGCAGTATCCCCCAAGCATGGGCTAAGGCAGTATCCCCCCCTAGCATGGGCAAAGGCAGTATCCCCCCAAGCATGGGCTAAGGCAGTATCCCCCCAAGCATGAGCTATGGCAGTATCCCCCAAGCATGGGCTAAGGCAGTATCCCCCCAAGTATGGGCTAAGGCAGTATCCCCACAAGCATGGGCTAAGGCAGTATCTCCCCAAGCATAGGCTAAGGCAGAATCCCCCCAAGCATAGGCTAAGGTAGAATCCACCCAAGCATGAGCTATGGCAGTATCCCCCCAAGCATGAGCTATGGCAGTATCCCCCCAAGCTTGAGCTAAGGCAGTATCCCCACAAGCATGGACTAAAGCAGTATCGCCACAAGCATGGGCTAAGGCAGAATCCCCCCAAGCATGAGCTATGGCAGTATCCCCCCAAGCATGAGGTAAGGCAGTATCCCCACAAGCATGAGCTAAGGCAGTATCCCAACAAGCATGGGCTAAGGCAATATCCCCCCAAGCATGGGCTAAGGCAATATCCTCACAAGCATGGGCTAAGGCAGTATCACCACAAGCATGGGCTAAGGCAGTATCCCCCCAAGCATGAGCTAAGGCAGTATCCTCACAAGCATGGGCTAAGGCAGTAACCCCACAAGCATGAGCTAAGGCAGTATCCTCACAAGCATGGGCTAAGGCAGTATCCCCACAAGCATCAGCTAAGGCAGTATCCCCACAAGCATCAGCTAAGGCAGTATCCCCCCCAAGCATGGGCTAAGGCAGTATCCTCACAAGCATGGGCTAAGGCAGTATCGCCCCAGGAATGGGCTAAGGCAGTATTACCACAAGCATCAGCTAAGGCAGTATCCCCACAAGCATCAGCTAAGGCAGTATCCCCCCCAAGCATGGGCTAAGGCAGTATCCTCACAAGCATGGGCTAAGGCAATATCCTCACAAGCATGGGCTAAGGCAGTATCTCCACAAGCATGGGCTAAGGCAGTATCCCCACAAACATGGGCTAAGGCAGTATCCCCACAAGCATGGGCTAAGGCAGTATCCCCACAAGCATGGGCTAAGGCAATATCCTCACAAGTATGGGCTAAGGCAGTATACCCACAAACTTGGGCTAAGGTTGGGGGCTAAGCAGTATCCCCACAAGCTAGCTAAGGCAATGGTCCTCACCCCAGCATGGGCTAAGGCGTAAATCTCCTCACAAGCATGGCTAACAATATCCCCAGAAGCAGCGATAAGATATCCCACATGGGCTAGGCATACCAAACGCTAGCGATCCCCCAATCAATGGGTTAAAGCACATATCTCCACAAGTATGGGCTAAGGCAATATCACAGTCTAGGCATCACCCCAAACTTGGGCTAAGGCCAGTATCCCCAAACATGAGCTAAGGCAGATCCCTCCAAGCATGGGCTAGGCATTACGTATCTCCTCAAAGCATGAGCTAAGCCAATCCCCCTTCAAACATGCTAGTCGAGTAACGCACACGGTTAAGATAAAGACCCTGGGCTGCAGTCCAACTTGGCTAAGGCAGTCCACACGGAAGCATTATCCCCTCAAGCATTCAGGAGTATCTAGCATGATAAAGCAGTAACCGCCCCCCCCCTCCTGCAGCCGTTCCCAAGCATGGCTGCAGTACCCTAAATGTAGCAGTAACCCCTTAATCATGTGTGGCAGACCGAGCAGGGGCATTGCTCCCTGTCCCTCAGTTGTGGTGCATGCTCCCTGTCCCTGAGTGACATGCATGCTCCATTGCCCCATGAGCGCCGCGCCATGCCGGCTAGGTACATGCCCCTGTCCCTAAGGGCGGCGTATCTCCACATCCCTGAGCGCCGGTACATGCACCAGAAGCCAATCGGAAGTGACGGAGGGAGGAGCTATTGGAGCTCGTGCCTAGGGTTACCAGGTTAAACCAGTCTGAGGTTTTTCTGCTAGCCAAAGAGGGTCCGAACTTTGCCACGCAGCCAATTTGGGCTCTGCCAGGGAGGAGTCCAATCGCCGTCACTGGGGGGAATGGGGGTGCTGCAATCCAGAGGAATCAGAAGGGGCTCATATATGGGTCTTCTCATTTCTTCCTCATATAGCACGCGGACGAGCCCATATAGTGCACACAGCCAGCCATCACTGCTCCTATGGCGTCAGTGAAGGGGGTTAATTCCTACACCAACTCATGACCCTAATCATGCGGGGAAGGTGATATGAAGGATCCAGCAACATAAAGGCTTAAAGGGAGAGTGACAGGTTAAAGGGAAGTGAAACATCTGCTGCCGGATGCCAGACCATCCGTCTCATCGCTCCCTTTCATTTCTCCATATTTTTTATTAGCAAGTAGCAAAAAAAGAAGCCGAATTTAATATCATCTCACACTCCTCCTCTCATGATGAGACACCCCGCTCCAAAGCACTCATCCTGACCCCACGTCCAACGCCTCAGCACTCCTGACCCCAGCCTCCAGCCTCATCCGACCCCCCCCGCCCAACGCCTCAACCTGACCCCCGCTCCAACGCTCATCCGTGACCCTCCCCCTCCTCCGCCGTCATTCCTGACCCTCCGCTCAAAAGCCTTATCCTGACCCTCCGTCAGCCCCCCCTAACATACATGATATGTAGCATGCTCCTTAACAAAGGACCACCATGCCATAGTACAACCCTAACATAGGTTCACCTGCCACTAGTACCCCCTGCACATTAGCTCCAACACCCTGCACATAGTACAACCCCCCGCACATAGTACACATCTGCACCTAGTACCTGCACATAGTATACACACTGCACAAGTACCTACCGGCAATTACCACTCGCCTGCACAGTAGATACACTCTGACACTAGTCACACCATGCACATAGTCACACCCCCTGCCCATAGTACACCCGACTCCTGCCATGTAACACCCACACGTAGTACACACCTGCCCTGACACTGCACTAGACAACACCCTGCACATAGTTACATACCCTTCCCCTCACATAGTCAACCACCCCTGCACATTACAGCCCCTGCACTATAAGATTACCCCCTCCCTGCACATAGTAACACCCACTGCCATAGAAGCACCCTTCACTGACACATACAAGCACTATACAACAGCCCTGATATTAAACCCCATCCATAGTATACAACGACCCCCTGCACATAGTACAACAACCACCCCTTCCTAGCCCGCAGGCTGTTTAAGCTGGGGGGGCGCAGGACTGGCAGGTTGTTCCGCTCCCCCCCCCCCCCCCCTTTGTTTTATTTATCAACCCCCCCCCCCCCCCATGGTTCCGTCCCCTCCTGCCCGGGTTTTTTCTGGCAGCCAATCAAGTGGCCAGGAGAATTGCTCCTGGCCACTTGATGCGCAGCCCTGGGCTAGGTAGCCCCGAGCGTCGGAGATAGTCCAGCCTCTTTGGACTTGCTCCGCCCCAGAGTTTCGCCCGAATTTCAGTGATACCACTCAGGACTGCAAGTATGGCAAGCACCCTGTGATAATGGCCTTCCTTTGTTTGAGGAAAAGCTGAGGAGGGAGGGCTCCGGTGGCTGGCGCCGGTAATGCGCAGCGGATCCCTCTCCTCTGTCAGCGCCCCCACATGCCCGGCCTGACTTTTTGGAAATTGGCTCAAGGACTTTAGCAATGATGGAGAGTTATTGTGGTTCAGCGAAAGACTGGAGTGTGATCGGGGATTTGGTTGTGTACATGGATACACATTTATAAAGCACACAAATTACATGGTGTGCGGGATGGGGCGGTATGATGAAGCGTTTAGACGCCGCTTGGCGGACAGCCCGGAGGTGGGCTGGGTTCACAGGCGACCGACGTTTGGATTCAAATTCAGCTGTCACCAGAAGCAGACCGGTTCCCTTTCAGGCGGGAGCCGTATGGGCGGCTCGCCTGGGGCGGGGCCGCCAAACGACAGGGATCTGTTGCTTTTTCAAGAGGGACACTGCCGCTTCTTGCCTCACGCAGATTTAAACACGAGTGTTCCAATATGTGGCGGGGGTGCATCAGCCCTCCGATGCTTAAGAGGAGAACAGACCCCATCTCAAATCCGCCTGCTTCAGGGCAGGGGGGGGACACCAGTACAGGTTTGCAAAGGATGCGGCGTGGTAGACAGCTCCAGCTCTGAAGGCTTGGGAGGCAAAAGTGTTTGCGTGAGGTTTGCTTTGGCTTTTGTGATCCCTTTTGTGCCTCAGGACGGTTGATTCCTGTCCGGTTAATTTAAGTCGGTTAGGGATTACATGAGTTGATGGTGGTTGAAAAAATTGTGAAGGAAGTGGGAGTTGGCAGAATGGGGGCCCCTTTCTTTTCCGCCCTTTTGAGAATTTGAGGGTATCAGTTTGGGCCCTAGTCCCAAGAAAGAGTCTTTTGGAAACAGTTGATCCATCATGGTCTATCCGCGCGGTGTGAATCAGTGAAGGATGGTATTCCTCGGGAGGAGGTGCTGTGTTTCTACATTCTTTCGACAAGGCCGTGCTTTGGTTAATGAAGCGGCCTGGGGGCCCTTATGGCAAGGGATATTGAATATGCCTTCAGACTCTTCGGCGGCATTCCGTCCTCTTTTTTCACTTGCTGACGGTTGCAGAATAATGAGTCTTCTTGTGGACATGTGTATGCCTATGGGTGTTCCATTTCTTGAGTTACTTCGAAAGGTTCAGAGTTTTCTGGAATGGGTAGTCCGTTTGCGAGTTCCAGGTTCAATGGATTATTCATATTGGATGATTTTTTATTCATAGGTAAGAAGTATAAGCGGATTGTTTGAGGCTGTGAATGGTTTCCGGGGTATGGCTCTGATTATTTTGGAGTCCGTTGTCGGCTGAGAAGACTGAGGGCCCTAATACGAGGCATGACTGTTGTGCATGCCTATTGATTCTGAGGCCATGACCCTTGATCCCAGCCGAAAAAGTGGAACGCTTGCGCGGGGACATTGATTTAGTGTGTGTCGGACAAAGTTACGCTGCAGGTTTCAGCATTGTTAGGGCAATTAGCTTTTGCATGCAGATTTCCTAATGGGTAGGGTTTTTTCAAGGAGGTTCGTCATGGCCCACTGCCGGAACAGTCAAGCCGTCTACCATCACATTCGTTTGACTTCGGTCTTGAAGGCAGACATGAAGGGGTCCGTGTGGCGGTCCTTTTTGACCTCTGATATATACGCGGGCTGTGTTTTTTGTTGTCAGCCTTGCTGGAGCAGGAGCAGGACGATCGACAACGCTGATTTGCAGCTGTATACGGATGCGGCAGGGTACGGTAGGATATGGTGCAATTTGAACAAGAAGTGGTTCCCAGTAGAGTGTTGGGCCTGGTGTTGCAGTGGTGGAGAGAGTTTCACCAAGGAATTTGACATTGCTGGAAACTCTACCCGATCGTTAGTGGCGGGGACTGGAGCTTGTGGGCGGCAGAGATGAGAAATAAGAGGATTCGTTTTTGGTGGTTCGGACAATGAGAGTACGTTCAGGGCTTCTTTGAATAAACCTAACTTCACGTTCACTGCAGGTTTGGCTCTGCTCAGGCTTTGGTGTTGCGATGCGGCAATTGAATGTTGTCTTAGGGCGAAACATGTTCCGGGTGAAATTGAAATTAATGTTGTTGCGATGTATTATCTAGTGTTCAGCTCAGGTTTCAGGATTTCCCACCCGGGCGGACCAGAGGGGCCACCTGCCCCCTTTTCCTGTGGGAGTAGTGGTGCACAGTTGACCCCACTGATGCAGTCCTCGTGGGCGGGGAGTACTTTGGAGTAGCCATGGTAAGGCGGGGGGAGTGGTTTAGTGCTGTCAGAAGAACAAGGGATGGGGTAAGGGGGCTAAGGGTACTCCGTTCATATACTTAAGCCAGGCTGCTGTGCTGGAGGGATTGTCCGGTCGCGGCTGTTAAAAAGAAGCTGGTACCGGGTGGCTTTTGTTTTAAACTGTGGGCGTTGCGGACGTTACAAAAGACTTGCAGGTCCAGTTGCTGTGCGGGTTGGGGCAGGAAAGGAGCCAGTTGTCAAGGATTTCACGCAACCTGTTTCCTTGACATTTGCTGCAGCGTTTATGCATGGCAGCATCGGATATATGCTCAGTCGGAATGAGGGCTTACTGCGGCGTGAGCTTTGCGCTGGCCGTTCTTTTGTGCGTTGAGGGTTCAGGGAATTAGTTGATGCGTCAGCCGTGCGCAAGGCTAGCTCTAGTTGAGGACGTTATCTTGGTAGGGGATTTTGTTAAGGTCCTGGTGAGAAGGTTTAAACAAGGAACATTATGCACGGGCCAGCTGGCCTATACAGTGGGCAAGGTGGGTGGACAATTTTGCCCTTCCTTTTGTGTGGTAGATTTCATCGCGCGCGCCCAAATGCCACCCCCCCCCCATTTGTTGCATTCGGGACGGGTCCCCCATCACAAAATTCAGGTTACTCTTTGTTTAAAGAAGGCGCTGGCGTGTGGGTGACGGCCTGGCGTCGGAGTTCGGACTCACTCGTTTCGTGAGCGGGGACGCAACGGCGGCCGATGCGGCGGGGCTTTCGGATCGTGATATGATGCGCATTGGCAGGTGGCAAGTCTGATGCTTTAGTCGTTATATTCGCCCAAATTGACGCTTGGATTACATGTTTCTTTTGTTTTTTGCAGATTTGATCGTCCGAAAAGTTTGGAGGGTCGGCCATCTTACTACATGGGATGAGCGGAGGGCCGCGGTCCCGGCGGGAGGCATGCAACATTAGGTATTACCTTCCGAAGACCTGGAGGGGGATCAGAGGCACTTAAATGGCTTTGCCGGACCGGTGGTGGCGTCCAGAAACGGCTTCTCCGGGCATACAATCTGGTGTCAAAGCCAGGGGGGAAACTAATGAATGTGTTAGAACGGCTCGCGATTTGATGGTCGGTCTGATGAGGGCGGATTCGAGCGTTTTTCTGCCTTTTTTAGTGATATAGTGGTAGTGTGGTCGGAGATAGTGCCACGGGTTGATCTGGAATGGCGCCCGTATTGCCCGATTCCATCGAAAGGGCTAGGGCAGCTCAAATATGAGGGTTAGACCGTTTGGGAGTTCCAGAGGTGGAGTAGTTATACGCCATAGGCAGTTGGGAGGGGGATAATTCGGGCCTTAGAGAGGAGGAGGGGTCCACCGAACGAGATTTCGGTCCTGGATATTTTTAGTCGAGGCCTTAAGGACGCCATTGAGAGGGCCCTGTTCTTTTGTGTCGGGGTACGGAGCACAGTGTAGGGGTACACTGTTACTTACTAGTGGCATTGTGTGGAATCGGACCTCTCGGCTTATGTCGAAATAACCTGAATGCCAACAAGGACATCCGCCCCAGCGTAGGCGGGGCCAGGTGCCATGCGAAGGTGACATAATTAAGGAAGGGTTGGGTCTTCCCACAGGTCAGTTTAATTTGTAAATATTGTAATTAATAAAAGCTGTGGTCCGACCTCCCACTTTTTTCCCATCAGACCGCCTTCATTGTTTAGTTTTTTGGGCAGGGGACGGGTGGGGTTATACAATGGGGGGATTTTATTGATACGGCCCAAGTACTGCACATGAGTACACCCCCTGCACATAGTACACACCTGCACATAGACACCCCCAGCACATAGTACACACTGCCACTAGTACACAGAAACACTGCACATAGTACACACTGCACATCGTTCACAGGACCCTGCCATAGTAAAAGCACCCTGCACACAGTTACCAAGGACACTGCCACATAGTACACAGGACCCCTGCCACCTAGTACACAGGACCCTGCACACATTACACAGGACCCTGCACATGTACACAGGACCACCTGAACATAGTACCACAGGACACTGACCATAGGACATAGGACACTGCACATAGTACTAGACACTGCACACATAGCCGACAACTGGCACATAGACACACTGCCAACAATCACACACTGCACATACTACACAGGACATGCAATAGTACACACGAAACATAGTTCAACAATACGCATAGTACACAGGAACACTTGCAATATAAACACACAGGACACCCTTGCCAACATAAACCACACTGCACATAGTCCACACTAAACATAGTATTACACTGCCACATAGTATTACACTGCACATTAGTAAACCCCCCTGCACGTAGTACGCACCCCCTGCCATAGTACACATGCACATAGTACACACCCCATGACATAGTACCACTGACACAAGTACCACACTGCACATAGGACACACTGCCACTGCACATAGTACACACTGCCACTGCACCATAGTACACACGGCACATAGTACACCCGGAAGAGTACACCCGCACATCGTACACCCTGCACATAGTACACAGGACACTGACACATAGTAACACACTGCACATAGGACACCCTGCACATAGTACACACTGCATACAGACGGAAAAAAAGAAAAGAGGAAAAAAATGACCAAAAGAAGCCGAAAAACAATTTGAACACAGAGTAACAAAAACCCTTAAAATAGAAAAAAAAAAAGGAAAAGAGTAAAAAAAAGGGAAAAATAGAAAAAAACAAAACAATTCGGACCCATATCCGAGTTAAAAAACACACAACAATGCAAAGACAGTTAAAAACCACAACTGACATGAACATAGGCACCCCACCGGAACATAGTAAACCACCCACCCTTGCACAGAGTTACACACCCCCTGATTGTGCACATAGTAAATACCCCCTGTACATAGTACACCCCTGCACATAGTACACACCCTGCATATGGTACACACACCCTGACATAGACCCCCACCCTGCAAATAGTACACCCCCCCCTGCCAATAGTACCTACCCCCCTTGCACATAGTACACCCCTGCACATAGTACACCCCTGCACATGTACACACACCCAGGCACATAGTACATACCCCTGCACATAGTACAAAACCCTGCAAACATAGGGACAAACCCCCTGCAAATAGTACACCACACGGCACAAGTACACCACCTGCACATAGTACACCCTGCACATAGTTACACCCTGCCTACAAAGTACCCCACTTACACATAGTACAACCCGGCACATAGTACACCCCTGAACATAGGACAAACCCACTGCAAATAGGTCCACCCCTGCACACTAGTACCACCCCCTGCACTAGGTACATACCCCCTGCATCATATCTGCATCATACCCCCTCGTCCGTCTCACAGTCTAGTATTTTAATTTTTACCTCCTTGCACATCTCCCCCCATCGTTTACACACCTGCCGTATTCATCCAGTACACCTCCACACCCTGCCCCCACAATTTGGACCATATCCCCCACAGGCACTCGGTTTTTCTTTTTCGTTAAGTCGCTGCCCACATTACTGCTGTGATGGTCATAACTTGAGTGTCACTCCTGCTGGGCTAAGGCAGTATACCCACAAACTTGGGCTAAGGCAGTATCCCCACAAGCATGAGCTAAGGCAGTATCCCCCCAAGCATGGGCTAAGGCAGTATCCCCCTAAGCATGAGCTAAAGCAGTACCCCCTTAAGCATTGCGATAACGGCAGTTATACCCCCAGCATGGGCTAAGCAGTAAGTATCCCCTAAGCATGAGCTAAAGCAGTACCCCCTTAAGCATTGGCTAAGGCAGTATCCCCCCTGATAAGGCAGGGGCTTGCTCCCTGTCCCTCAGTGTGGTGCATGCTCCCTGTCCCTGAGTGCAGTGCATGCTCCATGCCCCTGAGCGCCGCGCATGCGGCTAGGTACATGCTCCCTGTCCCTAAGGGCGGCGCATGCTCCACATCCCTGAGCGCGGTACATGCACCAGAGCCAATCCGGATTATGGGAGATACTTGCCCAGGTGACCAGTGGACCAGGCTGAGGTTTCTGCTAGCCAAAGAGGTGTCCCACTTCCACCAGCAGCCAATTTAGGGCTCTGCCAGGGAGGAGCTCATCGCCAGTCACTGGGGGGGAATGGGGGGTGCTGCATATCCAGAGGAAGCAGAAGGGGCTCATTATTATGGCGTCTTCTCATTTCTTCCTCCTATAGCAGCGGACGAGCCCATATAGTGCACACAGCAGCAGCACTCCTATGGCGTCATGAAGGGGTTAATTCCCTACACACTCATGACCCGAATCATGCGGAAGGTGATATGATAGATCCAGCACATAAAGGCTTAAAGGGAAGTGAAGGGTTAAAGGGAAGTGAAACATCTCTGCCGGTGCCGGATCCGATCCGTCTCATCGCTCTCCTTTCACTTCTCCATATTTTTTATTAGACAAGAGGCAAAAAAAGAAGCCGAATTTAATATCATCTCACCTCCTCCTCTATGATAGAGACACCCGCTCCAACGCCTCATCCTGACCCCCGCTCCAACGCCTCACATCCTGACCCCCGCTCCAACGCCTCATCCTGACCCCCGCTCCA
>WNYA01003193.1:0-13065 GCA_019512145.1 Engystomops pustulosus | reverse complement strand
CCTTAGCCCAAGTTTGTGGGTATACTGCCTTAGCCCATACTTGTGAGCATATTGCTTTAACCCATGCTTGTGAGGTTACTGCCTTAGCCCATGTTTGTGGGGAGTATTGGCTTAGCTCATGCTTGGGGAGATACTGCCTTAGCCCATGCTTGTGAGGACATTGCCTTAGCTCATGCTTGGGGGGATACTGCCTTAGCCCAAGTTTGTGGGTATACTGCCTTAGCCCAAGCTAAGGCAGTATCCCCCCAAGCATGAGCCTAAGGCATGTCCTCACACGCAGGGGCTAAGGCAGTCTCTCCCCAAGCATGAGCTACGCCAATAACCACAAACATGGCTACGGCAGTAAACCTCACAAGCATGGGTTAAAGCAATATGCTCACAAGTATGGCTAAAGGCAGATATTTACCCCAAAATTGGGACTAAGGGCAGGATCCAACAGAATGAGCTACAAGGGAGTATCCCCCAAGCATGGGCTAAGGCAGTATCCCCCTAAGCATGAGCTAAAGCAGTACCCCCTTAAGCATTGGCTAAGGCAGTATCCCCCCAAGCATGGGCTAAGGCAGTATCCCCCTAAGCATGAGCTAAAGCAGTACCCCCTTAAGATTTGGCTAAGGCAGTATCCCCCCTGATAAGGCAGGGGATTGCTCCTGTCCCTCAGTGTGGAGAATTGCTCCCTGTCCCGAGATGCAGTGCATGCTCCATGCCCCTGAGCGCCGCGCATGCGGTAAGGTACATGCTCCCTGTCCCTAAGGGGCGCATGCTCCACATCCCTGAGCAGCGGTACATGCACCAGAGCCAATCCGGATTATGGGAGATACTTGCCCAAGGTGACACGTGGACAGGTGAGGTTTCTCTGTAGCCAAAGAGGTGTCCCAACTTCCAACCACAGCAGCCAATTTAGGGCTCTGCAGGGAGGAGATCATCGCCAGTCACTGGGGGAGGAATGGGGGGTGCTGTTACATTATCCAGAGGAAAGCAGAAGGGGCTCATTATTATGGCGTCTTCTCATTTCTTCCTCCATATAGCAGCGGGACGACCCCATATGTGCACACAGCAGCAGCACTCCATTATGGCGTCATGAAGGGGTTAATTCCCTACACACTCATGACCCGAATCATGCGGGAAAAGGTGAGATGGATAGATCCGCAATAAAGGCTTAAAGGGAAGTGAAGGGTTAAGAGAAGTGAAACATCTCTGCCGGTGCCGGATCCGATCCGTCTCATCGCTCTCCTTTCACTTCTCCATATTTTTTATAACAAGAGGCAAAAAAGAAGCCGAATTTAAATCATCTCACCTCCTCCTATGATAGAGACACCCGCTCCAACGCCTCATCCTGACCCCCGCTACCAACGCCTCACATCCTGACCCGCTCCAACGCCTCATCCTGACCCCGCTCCACGCCTCATCTGACCCCCGCAACAAAGCCTCAATCCTGACCTCCGCTCCTCCGCCTCATCCTGACATCCGCTCCAAGTCCTACCTGACCCTCCGCTCAGCCCCTTAACACTACAGATAAGACACTCCTTGCCACAAGACACACACCCTGCCACATATACACCCCTGCACTAGACACCGCACATAGTACACCCCTGCACACAGTTACACGCCCTGCACTAGTACACCCTGCAAATAGTACAACTGCACATAGTACAACCATGAACATATTACACAATGCAATAGTACAATCTGCAAATAGTACACCCCCGCAACAAAGCTACCACTCTGCACATAGTACACACCATGCCCAATAGTACCACTGCACATAGTACACCCCTGCACATAGTACACACCCTGCACATAGATACACACCCCCTGCACATAGCACCACACCCCCTGAACATAGTACACCCCCTCGCACATAGTACACCCACCCGCAAATAGTACAACCCCCTGCAAATAGTACACCCTGCCACATAGTACACCCCCTGCCAACATAGTACAACCTCTGCACATAGTACACCCCTGCACCAAGTACACCCCTGCACATAGTACCCCCTTCCTAGGCCCGCAGCTGTTAAGCCTGGGGGCGGCGGATGGCAGTGTTCGCCGCCCCACCCCCCCCTGTGATTTTATCTAATCAACACCCCCCCCCCCCCCCAAGAGTTCCGTCCCCTGCCCGGGGTTTTTTCTGGGCAGCCAATACAAGTGGCCAGGAAGTGCTCCTGGCCACTTGATGGCGCTAGCCTGGGCTATTTAATGCCCCGAGCGGGAGCTAGTCAGCCTCTAGGACTGACTCCGCGCCAAGAGTGATTTGCCCAGAAGTTCCGTGATACCCCTGCAGGACTGCAAGTATGGCAGAGACCTGTGATAATGGCCTTTGATGGAGGAAAAGCGGAGGAGGGAGGGCTCCGGCTGGCTGGCGCCGTTAATGTCGCAGCGGGATCCCCTCTCATCTGTCAGGCCCCCCACCTGCCCGGCATGAACCTTTGGAAATTGGCTCAAGGCTTCGCATTATGGCCGAGATGGGTTCCGAAAGCCGGAGTGTGCTCGGAATTTGTTTGTGACATGGATACCATTTATACAGCACACCAAATACATGGTAGGTGCGGGATGGTGGAAGGTATGATGAAGAGTTAGGACGCCAGCTTGGCGGACAGCCCGGAGGTGGGCTGGGTTTGTCAAAGGCGCAGACGTTTGGAATCAATTCATGATGTCACAGAAGCCGAAGGTCCCTTTCAGAGGGAGGCCGTCTCGGGACGCCAGCCTGGGGCGGCCGCCAAAACGACCGATCCTGTTGGCTTTTACAATGAGGGACCTGCCGCTTCTGGCCTCCCGCAGATTATAAACACGAGTGTTCCATATGTGGCGGGGTAGACACTCAGCCCTCCGAGCTTTAAGAGGAACAGACCCCCATCTAAAATCCGCGGCTTAAGGCAGGGGGAGGGACACCAGTAACAGTGCAAAGGATGCGGCCGTGGCTAGACAGCTACCACTCTGAAGCGGTAGGCAAAAAGTGTTGCGTGAGGGTTTTGATTTGGTTTGTGATCCATTTTGTGCCTCAGGACGGTCTGATATGTCCAGGTAATCTTAGTCGGTTAGGGATAATGAGTGCTGGTGGTTGAAAAATTGTTGAAGGGAAAGTGGAGTGGGCAGAATGGCGGGGCCCCTTTCTTTTCGCCTTTTGAGAATTTGCGGGTATCACCGTTGGGCATAGTCCAACGAAGAGTCTGGAAATTCAGTTTGATCCATCATTTGTCACTATCCGGGTGAATCAGTGAAGGGATGGTATCCGGGAGGAGGTGGCTGTGTATTACACTTCATTTCGACAAGGCCGTGCTTTTGGTTAATGAAGCTGGCCCTGGGCCCTTATGGCCACGGCGGATATGAATCTGCCTTCCGCACTCCTTCGGTGATCCGTCCTCTTTCATTGACAGAGGTTGCAAGAATTAATGAGTCTTTCTTTGTGGACATGTGTCTGCCTATGGGATGGTCCATTTCTGTGTTATTTCGAATGTTCAGTAGTTTTCTGGAATGGGTAGTCCGTTGGAGGTCGGTTCCTGGATATCATTACTTGGATGATTGTTTATTCATAGGTAAGAACGGTTCCGCGGATTGTTTGAGGCTGGCTGATGTTTTCGTTGTATGGCCTGATTTTGGAGTCCGTTGACGGCTGAGAAGAATGAGGGCCCCCACACGAGGGAACTTTGGGAAGCATTATTGATTCTGAGGCCATGACCCTTGGCCTCCCAGCCGAAAAGTGGAACGCTTGCGCGGGGCGACAGTTTATTTCTGGTTTTTGTCTGGAACAAGTTACGCTGCAGCGGTTGCAGTACATTGGCTAGGGCAATTAGCTTGTGTGCATGCAGGATTTTTACTATGGGTAGGGTTTTTAAAGCCGAGGTTGTCACTGGCCACTGCCGGAACCGTCAAGCAGTACCATCAATTCGTTTGGACTTCGGTCTTGAAGGGAAGACCTGAAGGTGTGGCGGTCCTTTTTGACTGATATAGCGGTGTGTCAGCCTTATGGAGCAGGAGATCGACAACGCTGATTTGCAGCTGTATACGATGCGGCAGGGTCCGGTAGGATTTATGGTGCAATTTGAAAAGAAGTGGTCTGTAGATGTGGCATGTGCAGTGGAGTGCCCGAAGAGGTTTCACCAAGAAATTTGACATGCTGGAACTACCCGATCGTAGTGGCGGTGAGCTGTGGGGGCTAAGAGAGGAGAAATAAGAGGATTTCGTTTTTGGTGGACAAGAGAGTACGGTTCAGGCTTTGAATAACCTAACTTCAAGTTCACTGAAGGTTTTGGCTCTGCTCAAGGCATTTGGTGTTGCCGGACTGCTTGCAAAATTAGAATGTTGTTTTAGGGCGAAACATGTCAGGGTGAAATAATGTTGTTGCGATGTATTATCTCGTTTCAGCTTCAGCGTTTCAGGGATTCCCACCCCTGGCGGACCAGGAGGTCCCCCTGCCCCTTTTTCCTGTGGGAGCAGTGAGTCCCCAGTTGACCCCACTAGATGACAGTCTCGTTGGCGGAGAGTTATAACTGAGTCGCCATGTAAGGCGTGGGGGAAGTGGTTTAGTTGCTGTCCGCAGAACAAGGGGATTGCGGTAATGGTGGCTAAGGCTAAAGTTTCAAGACTTAGCCAAGCTGCGTGCTGCCGGATTGTCGGTAGCCGCTGTTAACAAGAGCTGGCCGGAGGTGTTCTTTTGTTTTAAAACTGTGGGGTTTGCAGGACGTTACAAAAGACTTGCAGGTCCAGTTGCTGTTGCGGGGTTGGGAAAGGAGCCAGTTGTCAGGAGTCGCGCAGACCATGTTTCCCTTGCATTGATGATCAGCGTGTATGATGGCCGCAGCGGACTATAATGCTCGGGGCTATGAGCATTATGCCTGCAGTGTAGCTTTGCGCTGGCTTTCTTTTGTGACGTTGAGGGATCAGTGAATTAGTTGCTTGCCGTCCAGCCGTGCGAATGGCTAGCTTAGTTGAAGGGGACGTTATCATGGTAGAGGGATTTTGTAAGGTCCTGGTGAGAAGGTATAAACGGGGGACATTATGGAACGGGGCGCTGGCTATCAGTGGTAGCAAGATGGGTGGCCCATTTTGCCCTTTCCTTTGTCTGGCGTAATTCATCGCGCAGCCCAAATGCCCCCCCCCCCCACATTTGTGACATCGGGACGGATCCCCCCTCACAAAATTTCAGTTCCTCTTTGTTTAAGAATGAGCTGGCGGGTGTGGTGCGACTGTGTCGCGAGTTCAGAGACTCACTCGTTTCGGATCGGGCCAGAAACGGGCGGCCCGATGCGGCGGGGCTTTCGGATGCTGAATTATGCGCAATTGGCAGGTGGAAGTCTGATTGCTTTAGCGTTATATTCGCCCAAATTTGCTGTTGGAATTAACATGTCTTTGTTTTTTGAAACAGAATTTGCTCGTCCGAACGTTTGGATTGTGGCCATCATACATCATTGGGCTGCGCGGAGGGCCAGCTGTCCAGAGACAGGGAGCGAACTAGGTTTACCTCAGGAAGACCTGGAGGGGATCAGAGGCCTTAAATTGGCTATTGACGGAAGGGGGTGGCCGTCAGAACGGCTCTCTCCGGGGCCTACAATCCTGGTTGTCCACGCCAGGGGGAATGAACATGTGTCGACGCGGCTCGATGATTTGATTTCGGTGATGAGGTCGGACTTTCGAGCGTTTTCTGCCTTTTTTAGTGATCTAGTGGTAGTGTGGTCGGAGATAGTGCACGGGTGATTGCGAATGGCGCCCGTAGCCCGGATTCCATAGAAAGGGCGAGGCGCATGCTCAATATGCGGGTTAGCCCGTATGTGAGGTCCAGAAGGTGGCAGTAGTTAGCGCCATCGGCGTTGGAGGGGATAATTCGGGCACTTATGAGAGAGATGGGGTCCACCTGAAAAAACGAGATTGGTCTGGATATTTTTATAATCGGGCCTTCAGGACGCCAATTGAGAGGGCCCTGTTCTGGTTGTGTGGGGAGCTGTACACACCCCCTGCACATAGTACACCCCCCTGCACATAGTACACACCCCCTGCACATAGTACACCCCCCTGCACATAGTACACCCCCTGTACATAGTACACACACCCTGCACATAGTACACACCCCTGCACATAGTACACCCCCTGCACATAGTACACCCCCTGCACATAGTACACTCCCCCTGCACATAGCACACCCCCCCGCACATAGCACACACTGCACATAGTACACAGCCCCTGCACATAGTACACACCCTGCACATAGTACACCTCCTGCACATAGTACACACCCTGCACATAGTACACCTCCTGCACATAGACAATGGAAGGATGTGTACAATACAGACAATGATACAGATCACTGATATGGCTGAATCTGTGCCGAACAACTCCTTTATTATACACCAAAGGAAATGAACAGCAAAAATGGAAGAAATTGTAACAGACCCTCAGCTGAGAGCAGGACTGGCTATTTACAGGATTACTGGAGACCTCGTTTAAGGGGTTAATATCGTCATTTGTTCTGCCGCGGCCTCTAACAGTTACAAGTTCTTTTGGAGTCGTGGATCGGATCACCGGGACACGAAGCCCCTCCGTGTAATGATAGCGATGACCCCGGACTGTAGGATGAGGCCAAACACAAAGACCAATTAGTCGCCGTCCTCCGCTTTGTTGTTAGAGCGCGATACGGAGGGCAGATTGTGGCTCAGATCAGTAATTAGAACAAAAATAGCAAATAATTAGCATTTTACACAAAAAACACCAATTCTGGGAATGTCTGAGCCTCCGCACCTCAGTGCAGACCCCCGGGGGGGGGGGGTAATTACATGTTGTCTTTTGTGTTATTATTAGTCATAGAAGCAGTGACTTTCCTGGCAGCGAGACGGGTGGGACGGCGCCAAGGACGCGATTATTTACACTGCGCGGATGAGAGGGGACAGCGCGTTCTGGTGGCTTCATGTGTCGTGAGCAGTTTAGTTGGAAATAACATGATATTTACTCGTGATATAAATGTATATAAATGTGGTGTTATTCACCAAAACAACAATAAATGTAACCCCAAACTATATACACATCACGTATTCACCTATTTCCTAGCCCGCAGGCTGTTTAAGCCTGGGGGCGGCAGGACTGGCAGTGTTCGCCTCCCCACCCCCCTTTGTTTTATTCTAATCAAACCTCCCCCTCCCCCCTGGTTCCGTCCCCTGCCCGGGGTTTTTTCTGGGCAGCCAATCAAGTGGCCAGGAAGTGCTCCTGGCCACTTGGTGGCGCTAGCCCTGGGCTATTTAGCCCTGAGCGCGGAGCTAGTCCAGCATCTTTTGGATTTGCTCCGCGCTCAAGAGATTCCCACCCGCTTCCAAAAGCCTTATTCCATGAACCTTCCGCTTAGCCCCTTCCCCATAACACTACAGAAGTAACACTCCTTGCACAAAGTCATACACCACCCTGCACATAGTACACCCCATGCACATAGTACCCCTGCCACATAGTACACCCCTGCACATAGTACCACCTGCACATAGTACACCTGCACATAGACACATGACATAGTACACACCATGCACATATTACACCACGCACATAGTACACTCGCACATAGTAACCCCATGCAAATAGTACACTCTGCAATAGTAACACATGCACATGTACACAATGCACATAGTACACCCCTGCAAATAGTACACACCCCATGTACATAGTACCACAACCCCTGCACATAGCACACACCCCTGCAATAGTACACCCTGCACCATAGTAACCCCCCTTGCACATAGTACACCCCCTGACACATGAGTACACCCTGCACATAGTAACCCCTGCAACATAGTACACCTCTGCACATAGTACCACCCCTGCACATAGTACACCCCCTGCACATAGTACACCTTTTCATAGCCCGCAGGCTGTTTAAGCACGGGCCGGCGGCAGACTGGCAGTGTTCGCCTCCACCCCCACCCCTTTGTTTTTATTCTAATCAAACCCCCCCCCCCCATGGTTCGTCCCCTGCCCGGGGTTTTTTCTGGGCAGCCAATCAAGTGGCCAGGAAGTGCTCCTGGCCACTTGATGGCGCTAGCCCTGGGCTATTTAGCCCCGAGCGTGGAGCTAGTCCAGCCTCTTTTGGACTTGCTCCGCGCTCAAGAGTTTCGCCCAGAAGTTCCAGGAATAGCCCTGCAGGACTGCAAGTATGGCAGACCCTGTGATAATGGCCTTTGTGGAGGAAAAGCTGAGGAGGGAGGGCTCCGGCTGGCTGGCGCCGTTAATGTCGCAGCCGGATCCCTCTCCTCTGTCAGCGCCCCCCACTGCCCGGCCTGACCTTTGGAAATTGGCTCCAGGCTTTCGCAATTATGGCGAGTATTGTGGTTCAGCGAAAGCCGGAGTGTGCTCGGGATTTGTTTGTGTACATGGATACCATTTATACAGCACACAAATTACATGGTGGTGCGGGATGGTGGAGGTATGATGAAGAGTTTAGACGCCGCTTGGCGGACAGCCCGGAGGTGGGCTGGGTGTCAAAGGCGACCGACGTTTGGATTCAATTCATGATGTCACAGAAGCCGCAGGTTCCCTTTCAGGCGGGAGCCGTCTCGGGCGCTCAGCCTGGGGCGGCCGCCAAACGACCGGGATCCTGTTGGCTTTTCAATGAGGGACACTGCCGCTTCTTTGCCTCCCGCAGATTTAAACACGAGTGTTCCATATGTGGCGGGGTGCACTCAGCCCTCCGCTGCTTTAAGAGGAACAGACCCCCATCTAAATCCGCTGCTTCAGGCAGGGGGGAGGACACCAGTACAGGTGCAAAGGATGCGGCCGTGGCTAGACAGCTACCATCTGAAGCGGGAGGCAAAAGTGTTGCGTGAGGGTTTTGCTTTTGGTTTTGTGATCCCTTTTGTGCCTCAGGACGGTCTGATTCTGTCCGGTAATCTTAAGTCGGTTAGGGATAATGAGTTGCTGGTGGTTGAAAAATTGTTGAAGGAAGTGGAGTTGGGCAGAATGGCGGGCCCCTTTTCTTTTCCGCCTTTTGAGAATTTGCGGGTATCACCGTTGGGCCTAGTCCCAAAGAAAGAGTCTGGAAAATTCAGTTTGATCCATCATTTGTCATATCCGGCGGGTGAATCAGTGAAGGATGGTATTCCTCGGGAGGAGGTGGCTGTGTCTTACACTTCTTTCGACAAGGCCGTGCTTTTGGTTAATGAAGCTGGCCCTGGGGCCCTTATGGCCAAGTCGGATATTGAATCTGCCTTCCGCCTCCTTCCGGTGCATCCGTCCTCTTTTCACTTGCTGGGTTGCAGAATTAATGAGTCTTTCTTTGTGGACATGTGTCTGCCTATGGGTTGTTCCATTTCTTGTAGTTATTTCGAAATGTTCAGTAGTTTTCTGGAATGGGTAGTCCGTTTGGAGTCAGGTTCCAATTGGATTATTCATTACTTGGATGATTTTTTATTCATAGGTAAGAACGGTTCCGCGGATTGTTTGAGGCTGCTGAATGTTTTCCGTTGTATGGCTGATTATTTTGGAGTTCCGTTGTCGGCTGAGAAGACTGAGGGCCCTACTACGAGGCTGACCTTTTTGGGCATCCTTATTGATTCTGAGGCCATGACCCTTGGCCTCCCAGCCGAAAAGTTGGAACGCTTGCGCGGGGACATTGATTTATGTTTGTTGTCTGACAAAGTTACGCTGCAGCGTTTGCAGTCATTGTTAGGGCAATTAGCTTTTGCATGCAGGATTTTTCCTATGGGTAGGGTTTTTTCAAGGAGGTTGTCACTGGCCACTGCCGGAACCGTCAAGCCGTACCATCACATTCGTTTGACTTCGGTCTTGAAGGCAGACCTGAAGGTGTGGCGGTCCTTTTTGACTGATTATAGCGGTGTGTCAGCCTTTCTGGAGCAGGAGATCGACAACGCTGATTTGCAGCTGTATACGGATGCGGCAGGGTCGGTAGGATATGGTGCAATTTTTGAAAAGAAGTGGTCTGTAGAGTGTTGGCCTGTGCAGTGGGTGGAGAGAGGTTTCACCAAGAATTTGACATTGCTGGAACTCTACCCGATCGTAGTGGCGGTGGAGCTGTGGGGGCTAGAGATGAGAAATAAGAGGATTCGTTTTTGGTCGGACAATGAGAGTACGGTTCAGGCTTTGAATAACCTAACTTCAAGTTCACTGCAGGTTTTTCAGGCATTTGCGTTGTTGCGCTGCTTGCCAATCGAATGTATGTCTTTAGGCCGAACCATGCGTTCGGTGAATTTTAGTTGCAATGTGGGTGCTTCCTTTCTTTTTATATTTATCGTCTTTCCCGCAGTATTATCTCGTTTTCAGCTCCAGCGTTCAGGGATTGGCGGACCAGGAGGGGTCCCCCTGCCCCCTTTTCCTGTGGGAGCTAGTGGTGCACAGTTGACCCCACTGATGCAGTCCTCGTTGGCGGAGAGTACTTGGAGTAGCCATGGTAAGGCGTGGGGAGAGTGGTTTAGTTTGCTGTCAGCAGAACAAGGGGATGCGGTAATGGTGGCTAAGGCTACTACGTTTCAATACTTAGCCAGGCTGCGTGCTGACGGATTGTCGGTCGCGGCTGTTAAAAAGAAGCTGGCCGGGGTGTCTTTTGTTTTAAAACTGTGGGGTTTGCATGACGTTACAAAAGACTTGCAGGTCCAGTTGCTGTTGCGGGGTTGGGGAAAGGAGCCAGTTGTCAAGGATTCGCGCAGACCTGTTTCCTTTGCATTGCTGCAGCGTTTATGCATGGCCGCATCGGATATATGCTCGTCGGAATATGAGGCATTACTGCTGCAGTGTAGCTTTGCGCTGGCTTTCTTTTGTGCGTTGAGGGTCAGTGAATTAGTTGCTGCGTCCAGCCGTGCGAAGGCTAGCTTAGTTGAAGGGGACGTTATCTTGGTAGGGGATTTTGTTAAGGTCCTGGTGAGAAGGTATAAAACGGACATTTATGGCACGGGCCGCTGGCTATCAGTGGGCAAGGTGGGTGGCCCATTTTGCCCTTTCCTTTTGTTGGGTAGATTCATCGCGCAGCGCCCAAATGCCCCCCCCCCCCGCCATTTTGTGCCATCGGGACGGGTCCCCCCTCACAAAATTTCAGTTTACTTCTTTGTTTAAGAAGGCGCTGGCGTGTGCTGGTGCGCCTGTGTCGGAGTTCGGGACTCACTCGTTTCGGATCGGGGCCGCAACGGCGGCCGATGCGGCGGGGCTTTCGGATGCTGATATTATGCGCATTGGCAGGTGGAAGTCTGATTGCTTTAGGCGTTATATTCGCCCAAATTTGCTGTTGGATTAACATGTTTCTTTTGTTTTTTGCAGAATTTGCTCGTCCGAAAGTTTGGATTGTCGGCCATTCTTACATACATTGGGCTGCGCGGAGGGCCGCTGTCCGGCCGGGAGGCCTGAACTTAGGTCTTACCTCCGCAGACCTGGAGGGGGATCAGAGGCCTTAAATGGCTATTGCCGGAGGTGGTGGCCGTCAGCAAGGCTTCTCCGGGGCCTACAATCCTGGTTGTCCACGCCAGGGGGAATGACATGTGTTCGACGCGGCTCGCTGATTTGATTTCGGTGATGAGGTCGGATTTCGAGCGTTTTTCTGCCTTTTTTAGTGATCTAGTGGTAGTGTGGTCGGAGATAGTGCCACGGGTGATCTGGAATGGCGCCCGTAGCCCCGATTCCATAGAAAGGGCTAGGCGCATGCTCAATATGCGGGTAGCCCGTTTTGTGAGGTCCAGAGGTGGAGTAGTTATACGCCATAGGCAGTTGGAGGGGGATAATTCGGGCCTTATGAGAGAGGATGGGGTCCACCTGAACGAGATTGGTCTGGATATTTTTATATCGGGCCTTCAGGACGCCATTGAGAGGGCCCTGTTCCTGTTGTGTGGGGGTCGGAGCACAGTGTAGGGGTACACTGTACTCCTAGTGGCCTGTGTGGAATCTGGACCCTCTCGGCTTATGTCGAAATCACCTGAATGACCAACAAGGACATGCCCCCGCGTAGGCGGGGCCAGGCATGCGAGGTGAATAATTCCGGAAGGGTCTGGGTCTTCCCACAGGTCAGTTTAATTTTGTAAATATTGTTAATTAATAAAAGCTGTGGCCGACCTCCACTTTTTTCCCATCAGACAGCCTCATGTTTAGTTTTTTGTGCAGGGGACGGGTGGGGGTTATACCATTGGGTTTATTTTATTGATACTGCCAGTCCTGCACATAGTACACCCCCTGCACATAGTACACACTGCACATAGTACACCCCCTGCACATAGTACACACTGCACATAGTACACAGAACACTGCACATAGTACACACTGCACATAGTTCACAGGACCCTGCACATAGTAAAAGCACCCTGCACACAGTACACAGGACACTGCACATAGTACACAGGACCCTGCACATAGTACACAGGACCCTGCACACAGTACACAGGACCCTGCACATAGTACACAGGACACTGCACATAGTACACAGGACACTGCACATAGTACATAGGACACTGCACATAGTACATAGGACACTGCACATAGGACACTGCACATAGTACACACTGCACATATCACACACTGCACATACTACACAGGACACTGCACATAGTACACACTGAACATAGTACACACTACGCATAGTACACAGGACACTGCATATAACACACAGGACACTGCACATAATACACACTGCACATAGTACACACTACACATAGTATACACTGCACATAGTATACACTGCACATAGTACACCCCCCTGCACATAGTACGCACCCCCTGCACATAGTACACATTGCACATAGTACACACCCCCTGCACATAGTACACACTGCACATAGTACACACTGCACATAGTACACACTGCACTGCACATAGTACACACTGCACTGCACATAGTACACACTGCACATAGTACACCCTGCACATAGTACACCCTGCACATAGTACACCCTGCACATAGTACACAGGACACTGCACATAGTACACACTGCACATAGTACACCCTGCACATAGTACACACTGCACATAGTACACACCGCACATAGTACACACTGCACATAGTACAACCCTTGCACATAGTACACCCCCTGCACATAGTACACCCCCTGCACATAGTACACACCCTGCACATAGTACACACCCCCTGCACATAGTACACACCCCCTC
>WNYA01003192.1:0-28095 GCA_019512145.1 Engystomops pustulosus | reverse complement strand
GTCAGTCGACAGGCGTGTACGCTTATCGGTGATGATGCCACCAGCTGCACTGAAAACCCGCTCGGACAAGACGCTAGCGGCAGGGCAGGCAAGAACCTCCAAGGCGTACAGCGCCAGTTCGTGCCACATGTCCAGCTTTGAAACCCAGTAGTTGTAGGGAGCTGTGTGATCATTTAGGACGATAGTATGGTCAGCTACGTACTCCCTCACCATCTTTCTGTAAAGATCAGCCCTACTCTGCCGAGACTGGGGACAGGTGACAGTGTCTTGCTGGGGTGACATAAAGCTGGCAAAAGCCTTGTAAAGCGTACCCTTGCCAGTGCTGGACAAGCTGCCTGCTCGCCTACTCTCCCTCGCTACTTGTCCCGCAGAACTACGCACTCTGCCGCTAGCGCTGTCAGAAGGGAAATACTGTTTCAGCTTGTGCACCAGGGCCTGCTGGTATTCATGCATTCTCACACTCCTTTCCTCTCCAGGGATGAGAATGCATGAATACCAGCAGGCCCTGGTGAAGCTTGGCCAAACACCTGGGAACCTCAGAAAAGGATGGAAACACCCCGAAATGGACAGGAAACAGCAGGGGCAGCATGCATGGATGCCTCTGAGGCTGCTCAATCGCACCATTATGCCAAAATTATGGGCAACAGCATGGTCATGACAGAGTGACCGAATGAGGCTAGATAGCATCTAAAACATCCAATAATTGACCCTGACACTATAGGGGACGGCATGCAGAGGCAGCGGCAGCAGGCTAGAGAGTCTCATGGCGACATACCCTAAATGGACTCAGGTTTCACCAAAGGAGGTGAGCAAGAAGTGAAATGATTTCCTATGTGAACAAAAGGTTGACGGTATATTTAGTCGATAACACAGCATGGTGTCGACATAGTGACCAAGTTCCATAACGTATCTGGTGAAACACCCGAAAAATGAGCCTGACACAGCTCTTTTGATAAAGGGACGACATGGGGAGGCAGCCATGGAGACGACTTCCATGATTAAGAGTGACTACTGGGGCATCCATATTGCTTCTATGATTGAAACTTCAGGTCTCCAGCATGGTGACAGATGGGCCGAGTTCCACTATGTATCTGGTGAAACACCAGAAAATTCTGCCTGACACAGCTCGTTTGATAAGGGGATGATGTGCTGCATATCCTCTCGTGCTCCAGCGTCTGTGGTATAGACAGTTGAAAGTTGCACATGGAGACATTGGTGGACGCTGTGGAGGATCGTGGCTGCGAAATGGACAGGAAACAGCAGGGGCAGCATGCATGGATGCCTCTGAGGCTGCCTAATCTTGGGATGGAGCTGGCGGTCCGCTGCCAGGCGAGCTTTTGCCTGTCCAAGCCCCTGCTTGGCTCCTCCCCACCCAAAATGGGCCTGGGGGCCAGAAGCGTTTACTTTGAAAAAATTATAATTTTCAAAGCAGGCCGGGTCGTTTGAATATTTCACCTAGGAATAATGGAATAGCATAGTGGTTCTATTTTTAATTGTTTTTACGGAAATGGTTCCATGATTAAGAGCGACAGTATGGGGCATCCATATTGCGCTGCTATGATTGCAACTTCAGGTCTCCAGCATGGCGGCGACAGATGGGCCGCGTTCCACTATGTATCTGGTGAAACACCTGAAAATTCTGCCTGACACAGCTCGTTTGATAAGGGGACCATGTATGGAGGCAGTGAACTAGTAGTAGATTAAAGGTGCTGCAGTTAAAACTATGTTAGTTGGATCTTGGCATGGAGCTGGCGCTCCGCTGCCAGGCGAGCTTTCGCCAATCCAAGCCCCTGTCTCTAGGCTACTCCCCAAACAGCACTTCTAAGAACCTTTTGTATAAGATCAAGTGTAGTAGCGTTCTTATAAGTATGGGATATGGCTTGAGGAAACGCTGAACTATGAGATTTAACACATGGGCCAGGCATGGCACAGGTGTCAGTCTGCCGAGTTGCAGAGCTGCCGACAGGTTACGGCCGTTGTCACACACAACCATGCCTGGCTTCAGGTTCAGCGGTGCCAGCCACAGATCAGTCTGCGCCGTGATGCCCTGTAATAGCTCTTGGGCGGTGTGCCTTTTATCGCCTAGGCTCAGCAGTTTGAGCACCGCCTGCTGTCGCTTAGCGACGGCACTGCTGCTGTGCCTAGAGCTACCGACTGATGGCGCCATGCCCACGGATGGTAATTCGGAGGATCTTGGGATGGAGCTGGCGCTCCACTGCCAGGCGAGCTTTCGCCAATCCAAGCCCCTGTCTCTAGGCTACTCCCAAAAGAGCACTTCTAAGAACCTTTTGTATAAGATCAAGTGTAGTAGCGTTCTTATAAGTTTGGGATATGGCGGGTGAGGGGAATGTAAACAGATGCGCAAGAAGCGCTGAAATAATATCGGTAAATGATAAAAGTTTGGCTCGTTATTCGAGACGAGCACTCGAGCATCGGGAAAAGTTCATCTCGAATAACGAGCACCCGAGCATTTTAGTGCTCGCTCATCTCTATCTAAGAGCCTTCTAGAGAGAAGCAAGAAAGACATGTGTCGAGTAGCCATAATTATTAACAATACTTTATTGAAATTTATACAAAACAGGAGACTCAAATGGACAGGAATATAAAAACAATTAAAACACGAAAAAGCAGACCAACTGCCTTTGTGACCAGACATAGAAGGTAATGTCATATGATAGTGACAAACAACCTGCTGCAGGGCCCCCCAGAACACACCACAGAAACAATTACAGAGTCAATACCACACAATGTACTCTAACTGCATCAAGGATAAACTACACAGTGTAGGGGTCTAAGTAAAAAGGACCAAGTATGCACCAAGTCCACAAAACACCACCAGGGCAAATAATGAATTTGGCAGTCCTCACGGTACAAACAAACAATAGGGAGTGTGTGTGCCACATTATCTACCCAGCTAAAACAAATGACCCAGATAACTACATGCAGAGCTAAAGACAGGGTGTTACCAAATGTATTGTGGAGGTCCGGAGGGAGCCCAGGCAATGCCCCACGCAACCCAACTAGAAAGTTTATTTTCTTACACATCTACTCTTGGTTCTTCCCATAAAAAGAAAGCTCAGCCAGCTGTGCTGGTAGAACTTAAAAAACTTATAAACCAGGTCAAGGATCTACTTAACATGCAAGTATATAAGGCCCTGAACTGGTTGAAATATGCACACAACCGAGCTTTCCCCTGCCACCTGGAATCTTAAATTAGAGGACTTATTACAATCATGGCAGTTACTGCCCATAGCCCCTGAATCATTGGCCTTTTTACTTGCCCTATTTACTAAGAAAGAACTAGATAAAGTGTTTTCCACTATTGCTTCTGGTAAAAGCCCCGGCTCCCTATCTCTTACTCCAAGACGTAATAATATACCTTGCTGGCTTATCCATCTTATTGAGTTTTCTAAGTGTAAACACCTGCCTCTGGTCTTTTTCGGCACAGATTTTCAAATTCTTGGATATCGAGGAGTTGCCTAATTTCAAAGTGAACTTAGCAAAGTCTGAACTAATAAATACTCTCGCTCTCCCTCATTAGCTAAGCAATTGCTAGTTATTCTCCTTTACAATGGCCAAAGAATGTATTAAGGAATGCAACTCCAAGCCGATCCCACATTACTTTACCAAACTAATTACATCCAACTTATGGATTCCATTCAGCGCCAACAAGCAGAACCAAGGATCCTATATATGTCTTCATGGGGCAGGGATAAACATAATAAAACCTTTTCTCTCTTCTCATGGAAGAGCAAAAAACCTTGCATAAGGGAAAATCTGTCGAGCCAGAGAGCGGATTACAGGGGCATTGGACTCCCGGATCCAAAAGTATACTATCAGGCCTGCCAGGAAGCTAGATGGTTGGGTTGTCGATTACCCAAGCCCGAAGTATAGCCTTTACAATTCCATCGAACACCATTTACTTAAAGGGATATTCCCATCTGGGCATTTAAATTTAATTTAATTAATTTGCCAAATGTAAACATTTCTTCAATTGGATGTTATTTAAAAAAATGTTCCTGTGTGAAGATAATTTCTCATAAATGTAGCCATGTTGTCCCTTAGAAACGAGATAGCTTCCTTGGATACAACCACCTCACATTTTGGCTGCAATGGCCATTAATCCCTGCCTGACCTCTTGGCTTCAGTAATCATTACCACAGGACGGCTGTGGTGTTATGCAGTAAATCCTGGACAAGGGGATTATAGGAGACCGTAAGAGATCCTAAGGCTGATTCAATCAATCAGCCTCTTTTCACAGACCTAAGCCCACCAATATCCTTAGACGTACTCCCTTTTCAGGTCCACCCCTCCAGGAAATTTGTACACACCTTTTGGGATCAACTACATACTTTCTCTGTAGCTCCTGTCTTTCAAGACTAAGATTGGGTTGATGAGGTCTATTTACAGTGAAAGACGGGTCTTTTACTAAAGAATTTTCTTCATACAGATTTTACAGAAGTGAGCTCTAGGTTCCTAGCAAGATCATATAGCACTACAAGCCCAACGTTTGTGCTGAAGAAAATTAACTTACAGACCACCGTTCTTCTAGCAGCTTAGTTATAATTTCCTGTAATTGGAAACAAACTTGGTCTCAACACTCTCCTAGTGGAAAGATAAGGTTCAAGAGATTTAAAGTTTTGAATCAATAACCCACTGGGAGGGGGGGTACGTGTGCCAAGTTCTTAAAGATTTGGTCACCCTGGTTCCAGTACTAGTCAAGTTAAAATATTAGACCTACTCCATGGATTCCTTCCATCTCTACCTCCGCTCTTAAATCCCACTATCCCTATGCAAATCCCCACAAGTCAGAAGTTTATATCGTTATACCTCTTGTATCAAAATATCATCATCTTCTGCAAAAATAAAAGCAGCGCCTCAAGTACGAGGCCCAAATAATTGTCTCCACAGTTTGTTACCATGCGCAATTTTTTTCTAATTCTGAAATCAATCCTTAATTTGCTGTTTGTCAGTTTAATAGTTTGTTATTTCTGTGTAAGATTATCAATAAGCATTTTTTATTTGTAAAAAAGGTACAGTGACTCGCTATTTACCACTTGGAGATGTATTTCCACCTTCATTGAAAACTCCTTTTTTTCTGATATGCAAATGAGTAGAAAGGGAGTCAGTTCTGAAGAGAAGAGTCACGCTTTCTTCAGGCTGCTATTGACCTACACCTCCTTCTTATGATTCATGGCTCTTTAAATCTCTGCCTGAGCAGAGAGGAAGTCCTTTCGCTCTCCATTTCTTGTCCTCACCAGAACCAGGGTTATCCATGATATCCCTCCTTCTAAAATCAACTTTTATAGTCATGCTCATGAACTCTAAGGGTATTATCAGTGCTCCTCCGTGCTGCAGATTAACATCTTGTTTTAATAACACAGTCACAGTGCCGGGATCTATGAGTAAGTTTCCCTCATTTATCATGTATGATTTTGATTGGACATTTCCTTTAAAGGGTTATTTCCACGAAGACAAGTTTCTAATATGTACTCAGGATAACAAAATAACACATTCTCTAATTCATTGTTATTAACAAAAATGCAGCATTTCACAGATATAAGTCCAACCTGTCTCTATAAGTCCTGCTGTACACTATTTCAGTTGCCCCTTGAAACACCCCAGTAACTTCTGACTTAGGGTCGGGCGGCATTTTTGATTTCTGTGTCTCTATGCTGTGTGCTGGTAGCCACGCCCCTCGCACTGAGCTCAGAGACACAAATATTCTTCCAGGAGATCGTGAGCAGAGAGAGAGGCTGCAGATAAGTGATCTGGGAGAAGGGGGAGGTAGGCAAATATCTATGAGATGCAGCAGAGCTAAAAGTGAAGGAGTGTAGAAGTCTATCAACCTCTGTCAGTCAGCCTTGGTGTAATCTCATGCATCTCTGATCTGTCTCATCTCTCTTTCTATTTTTTCAGTGTGTCAGAAGCCAGATGAAAGTGCATATAAACCTTGTACCCTGATAATGTAACCACATTATCATCCCACAAAACTAGATCGATAATACAGTAAAGTGTCTGCTTAGAGAGGCCCTACCCACACTGGGATTTTGCACTGAGCAGCTTAGGGAGTGATAGGAGCTAAAACAGAAATAAAACAGAGTAAAATTGTAAAGTTATTTATACCGTTATCTCTGCACTAGCCCTGCCCTGTATACTCTATGTAAAAGTGGGACAGTGGAGGTGCTAACAGGTAATATACAGATGCCTAACCTGTACCAATATACAAAAAGGGATTGAAATGAAAACACCTAGCACTAACTCACACAGTACACCAGATATACAGTAAAAATGTTTATTGGATCTAAAACTGGAACATATGAGTAGCATACAATTCTATGTTCAAATCTAATTAAATATGTTTAAGATCACAGGCTGGGCCAGGGGTAGGGCGGCACTGAAGGGCCCAAGTGCCCACCTCTACAATGTGAAAAAATGTAAAAATAGCATAGATTATAAAATATGGATTGTAAAATCATATATGTTCATGAAAAAGTCCAGAGAGTGAATTCTTTATACTTCATATGCTTCTTGTAGACAGATGAAAATAAACACATAAAAAATTGTTGGAATATTAAGCTTTCTATTTGTCAGGGAGGTATGATGTTATTCCAAATCAGAGTGTAAATCAGATTCTGGCCGTTCAGGATATAAATGTTGCATTCTCATTGTAATGATGATCTTAATTCTCAACTCGATACTGGTGATGGTTGCAACATTAGTTTCGGCAAGCTCAGATAATGTGCTCAGAGCTCACGTGAGGCCTATATACATGGATGGTGAACAGTCATATAGGATAAATGGTGGGTGTGGTGGAAATGTCACTTCTATGTAGTGATAATAAACAACAAATATATTGTTAGCTGTTTTCTCCTACTAAAACTAAATGTGGCGACTCACGTTTTGTTGACCACTTTCATGTGTTTTCTTCTTGTAATAAAGTTCTGCGATTGTGTGGTATGGAGCCATAGGTTCTCACCTCGGCATTTTACTTTTTCACATGCGCATGTGTGTATCTTCGTAGTCTACTCAGCTGGGTTGTAATTTCCACGCTGTTGCTTCAATCAACTCAGCTGGGTTATGGTCTCCACAGTGGAGTTTCCTCTTCGCTGGATACCAAATGGGTTAATCCAACAATCTCTCCACTGACAAAAATTGCAATTAAAAAGCTGTATGCTGTGCTGGTGTATGGCTCTCTCCATGTAAAAGATTTCTAGTCTAGCTAAATCTTTTCCGTGGAGAGAGCCATACACCAGCACAGCATACTGCTTTTCAATTAGACATATTTTTTGCATGTATATGTACCCTTACCTTTGCCTCCTTTGAGAGCTTCAGTCTTTTCTTGCTCTCGCCATGCTGCACTCTGCATATATACACAACTTTCTGTTTCTCACTTCTTCAGTCTTTCACTCATCTAAGGGTCTGCGCGCCCACTTTTGTTAGACTTTCCTCTGTTTTTGGGTTTTGCACATCTGTGACAAGTATTTAACAGGGGTCTGTGCTGGCATTAAGTTGAACGCGATCGGATTTTGCTGCAGCTGCACTGGTGACAGAAATTGGGGGAGTTCCATAGGATGATCCAACTGATTCGCTGGATTTAACTTTCAAATTGTGTCGCAAGACAATACAGTTACATGCACCACGAAGAACTTCGTCGGACTTGAGTGGGGAAGCGGCACATGCAGGATATCAGGTGTACGATCTTAGCGAATTGCGGCACGGTGCATTATTGTCAGACAATGCACTTTCAGTGAACTTCTGCGCCAGCTTTCATGCAACAGAAATCGGGGTGGGGGGTGCCCTCGGACGATCCAATGGATTCGGACTGACAGCGGGTTTTAACTTTAAAATTGTGTCGCAATCCAAGCACTTACATGCACCATGACAAAGAAGGTGAACTCCGGCAGATCTGATCGGTGAAGCGACACATGCAGGAAATCAAGCACACAATCTTCTTGAATCGCAGCAGATGTGCATTCCAATGCACTTTCAGGAATTGCACAAGACAGGTAAGTAAATGTGCCCCATTATCTTTTTGCTCCAGATGAAGGCAAAAAATGCTAATACAGGCGTCCCCTACTTAAGGAAACCTGACTTACAGAAAACCAATAGTTACAGACGGACCTTTCTGCCCACTTTGACCTCTAATGAATCTCTCTTTGTGCAACAAAAAACTCTGATACCTGCATGTAGCGGCAATGTACATATGCCATATTACATATGACCCAATTTCTGGATGCATCAGTCCATTTCAATTGAAGTATTGGATTCGATGTTATATGTAAAACGTATATAATATCATCACCTCCAATATTACTGGACTGGAGGCACTAAGCAGCTGATGTCCACTCCTAAAACCAGAAATGCTCTTCACAGTGGTAAGAATACAGTTTTGTATGATCTGTAAATATACCCAAAAGTGAAAAACTCTTTTACTATTAGCCCTGTATATTTTTTGAGATATTTAACACACTTTCTACCACCACAAAACTGTGCTGCAGTTTTCTGCACAGTTTTGGTGACTTTAAAACATTGATGCTAAGGCTGCTTTCACACTTGCTTTGCAGATCACGTCACGAGTACAACGGATGAAAAAATTGCATTTTTGCTTGCATTCTTTAATGCATTTTCAATGTATTCTTACTGTGCAGACAACAAGAGTAAAAAGACTCATGATTGTCGTCTGCCTTTTTTATGGCAATTGATCAGTGAAAAACGCATTGAACTTGCATGTGTCTCATGGTGCAATGCGTTTTTTGTATCATTCTTTATTATGAATAATTAAATGTGACAAAACAGTAATAAACATCAATTAGAGATATAGGACTCGCAGGTCCCAACAGAGTAACATAGAAAATAAGATGTTGCATCAATTACGAGGAAAACCAATAACTCACATTTTAAAGATCTCTAACAATGTTCAATTAAAGGGAATCTGTCACCAGAAGACCCATGATTAGCACTCTCCCAGTTCCCACAAAGCATAGTACATACGCTGCCAGAGTGTTTTTGTATTAAAAATTGGTTTTACAGAAAAAAAGATATGTTATATTGTACCTTTCATTAGCATCTGCTGTGTTCCTAGGCAGTTGCCAAATGGAAGGGGCTGGAAAGGAGCAGTTCCCCCCCACCCTTGGGGAACAGCTACTCCATGTGACCATTTCAAATATATGAAAACACCCATCACTTGGCTTAGCGACGCCCCCTGCTCCTCTACAGCCAATCCCGAGTGAGGGGAGTTATTCATATATTTGAAAAGGTCACATGTTACCCAAGGGTGGGTGGGAACTGCTCCTTTCCAGCTCCTCCTATTGGGCAACTGCCTAGTCACACAGCAGATGCTAATGAAAGGTATAATATAACATATCTTTTTTTCTATAAAACCAATTTTTTATACAAAAACACTTTAGCAGTGTATGTACTATGCTCTGTGGGGCCTGGCGGAGTGCTAAGAATGGGTCTCCTGGTGATAGGTTCGCTTTAATCTTTTACAACACCTGTATGGTAAGAACTGCAGCAAAAGGTCCTGCATACATGATCCTGTCTGGAAGTTGTATATTAGTTCGAGATCATTCGAGTTAACCTGTTGTTAGAGAGAAAGTGACCTAGTGAGCAAAATAATATAACTATAAGGGAATTTGGTTGGAGGGGGGGAGGGGGTGCATGGGGAAGTCTACCAGAGCAGACCAATTGAAAATAAATAATAAATAATAAATGCGGAGGCAAGTTATGTAAAGGTGTTAAATTCAGAGGATTGTCTAAAAGTAAGCCAGGGGCCCGAAAGGGTTGTGTTAGTTTCTCGAGTATTATGAGTTGAGGCGGTTAGTTCTTCTAGGCTGTGGAGCTGGGTTATCTCACCGAACGTGCAATGCGTTTTTAATGCGTCACCATAGACTTATATGGTGAGTGTTTCATGTACGTGATTTGCAAGAGTAGAGCATGCTGAGCTTTTAACGCGTGTTTGTGAAAAACAATGTAAGTCTATCCAAAACCATTGACTTCTACACGTCAAAAACACGCGTGAAGTGTAAAATGGCGCCTAATTGTGCTAAGGCCTCTTTATTTACAAGATTATGAGGTCAAACAACTTTGGATAATAATATAGTCCTTAGGATATGCTTTCATTATATAAGTTTCATTGAGTAGTCTATTTTATTGGTTTTCAGATAACATGATTTTACATATTTTAGAGAGTGATATTCTAATAGTCTCATTTCTCAAAGAGTAGATGAACGGATTGAGCAAAGGAACCACCACAGTATTCAGGATGGCAACATCTTTATTAAAATGAGCTCTTTGACCTTGCGCTGGTGTTGCATATAAGTATATGCAGCTGCTGTATATCAGAGTCACCACTATGGCATGGGAAGAACAAGTGGACAAAGCTCTTCCTCTTCCCTCAGCTGTATTAACTTTCAGTACTTCTAGTAGTATCTTCAAGTAAGAGATGAGCGTTACAAGGACAGAAACATACAACGTGCTTGCAGCAATCACTGAAAGCAATTCAATCATAGAAGTATCTGTGCAAGAATTCTTAAGAACAGGACTTAAGTCACAAAAGAAATTGTCAATTAAATTATTACAAAACTTTAACTTCATAACTAATGCCACAGGCATAACTATGGTAATAAATGATCCGAGCCACACTCCAGCTATGAGCCAAATACACATAGATCTGTGCATAATCATAAAGTAGCGCAGAGGAAGGCATATAGCCAAATACCGATCAAGGGACATCACTGCAAAAAGAAGAAATTCTGCCGTCCCTACTAAGAAGTAAATAAAGAATTGGGTAAGACAAAGTTCTAAAGAAATATGAACTTCAGGCTGAACAAATCCTTTTAGCATACCTGGTACCACAGTGTTGATAAAGCAGATGTCCATGACAGCTAAATTACACAGAAAATAATACATAGGAAAGTGAAGCCTTGTTACAGAGAATACTAAGTATAAGATGATAATGTTGCCCATCATTGTAAAGGTGTACATTAAAAATATTACAAAGAAGAAATATATTTTGAGATTTGGACTGATATCAAAACCCAACAGAATAAATTCAGAAACAATGCTGTTGTTTTTTGTATTGTTAAGTGAATTTGAAAAGCTGAAGAGACCGGAGCAAGGTTGTCCCATTTTGTGATCAGCACAAAACGAAAACATTTGAACATTAGGTCACCATTTGCAGTTTTCTTTGTTTGTTACCGTTTTTGTAACATTACAAGACAACAGATTTGGTTAATAATGAGCTCTATGAAGGAAGACTTATTTATGTAAGCATCAAACAGCATATTCCATTGGGGCTTATTATGGAAAAAAATGTTATGCCTTGCGCAAGTATCACTATAAATAAATACAAAAAAAAAAGCTTACTAGAAAATAACCTTTATGTAGAGGTTATTTGAGTTCCTTTAAGGCTAATTGATGCTGCATATATGCTGCAATACAAGAAATGAAAAGAACAGCATATCATCCATGAGGAGGACACGGAAGAAGACAAAGGTTGGTCCATGTATCATCTGGCATGCTTTGCTAATTTTGCAATATTTTTGCATTTAGATTTCATTACTCTGCATCTCTGTGCCACTGGTGACATTTTTTTATTTTGTGGGCAAGCCACTAAAAACATGCCACAGCCACTTACGTTTTAAAAACATGCCACAGCCAAAATCAGTAAATCTTACTCAATAAACCACCTGATCAGTGTGGTCAGACTTAAAAGGTGGATTACTCCTAAACTGATAAGGCAAAATGTCACCACAGCCGTGAAACGCTTTGATCAATTAGACAGAAGGTAAAAGCAAAACAGACAAAAGTGACTAAAAACATTCCAGTGAGCCTAGAGATTGGGCATCTTGATTTCTACATATTTATTTATGTATTGATAGTTAGGTTTGTAACACAGTGCATTAACCCCTTACAGACCAAGACCAATTTTTTAAAATCTGCCCTGTGCCATTATTAGTGGTTATAACCAAATGTCTGCTTCATGCTGGTATAGGTTTTTATTCGAGATGAGCGAACACACACGTCTGAGCTTGATGCTCGTTCGAGTATTAGCATACTCGTAACTGCTCGTTGCTCGGACGAATACTTCGCCCGCTCGAAAAAATGGCATCTCCCGCCTTTTTGATTTTTGGAGGCCAGAAACAGAGCCAATCACAAGCCAGGAGACTCTGCACTCCACCCAGCATGATGTGGTACCCTTACACGTCGATAGCGGTGGTTGGCTGGCCTGATCAGGTGACCCTGGAATAGGCTAGCCCCTGCCCGCGCTGCTCGGATCATTCTCTGTCTGGATGCCGTTAGGGAGAGAGTTGCTGCTGCTGCAGGGATAGCGTTAGGGTGTTATATTAGCTTACTGTTAGGCAGGAGTGAGTCTACAAGAACCCAACAGCCCTTGTTAGGGCTAGAATAGCGTTATATATATTTTTTTTTTGTTTGCTTGTGGCTGGGCTTGCTGGCACTATTAGTGCAGCTAGTACCATTGTGTGGAGGAATTTGCAGGGAGACTTGCGAACGTTCTATTTAGCACTTAGTGACACACACATCTCAAACACCTAAGTAGGACAATTTATTAGGGGTTTAATTGAATTAAGCACAGTCTGCTAATTTTTGTTTTTTACTTTTATTTTTTTTTATAACTCAAAGTCATCAGGCACAGCAGTGTGCTGTCAGTGTAGGCTAGAAACTAGCCATACGAGAACCCAACAGGCCGTCTTAGGGCTACAATAGCGTTATATATTTTATCTTTGGTTGATTTGCTTGTGGCTGGCCTTGCTGGCACTAGAAGTGCAGCTAGTACCATATTGTGAGGAATTTGCAGAGAGACTTGGGAACGTTCTATTTAGCTCTTGGTGACACACACATCTCAAACACCTAAGTGGGACAATTTATTAGGGGTTTGATTGAATTAGGCACAGTCTGCTGATTTTTTTTTCTTTTCTTTTTTTTTTATAACTCAAAGTCATCAGGCACAGCACAAAATCCAGTTGAGTGCTGTCAGTGTAGAATCTAGCCATAGCAATAGGATAGCAATGTTTTGTAAAAAAAAAAAAGACAAAAAGACACAAAAAAAAAATAAAGAAAACACAAAAAAAATCCAAAAAAATTAGCAATTTACACTTTAATTTTGAAAATGTTGAACCTGAGGGCTAGGGGTAGAGGACGAGGGCGTGGACGTGGGCATCCAACTACTGCAGTAGTCAGAGGCCGTGGTCCTGGGCAGGGTGAGACACCACCTGCTGATGAGGGAGCAGGGGAACGCCGCAGAGCTACACTCCTTAGGTTCATCATGTCTCAAGTTACTGGGACTCGTGGTAGAGCACTGTTGAGGCCAGAACAGTGCGAACAGGTGATGTTGTGGATTGTGGACAATGCTTTTAGCCATTAGTCCACCAGTCAGTCTTCCACGCAGTCCACCCATGTCACCGAAATCAGCACTCCTCCAGCTCCTCCACCTCAGCCTCCTTCCTCCCAGTCTGCCCCCTCCCAGCAAAATTTGGCATTTGAACTGGCATACTCTGAGGAACTGTTTTCTGGACCCTTTCCAGAGTCACAAACCACTTGTCCGGTTGCTGCTGAGCTGTTTTCCGATGCCCAGGTTTTCCACCGGTCGCACTCTGTGGGTGATGATGACATTGTTGACGTAGTGGAAGAAGTGTGTAAAGAGGTGTCGGACGATGAGGAGACACGGTTGTCAGACAGTGGTGAAGTTGTTGTCAGGGCATTAAGTCCGAGGGGGGAGCAGACTGAGGGATCAGAGGATGATGAGGTGACAGACCCAAGCTGGGTTGATAGGCCGGGTGAACACAGTGCTTCTGAGACGGAGGCGAGTCCTCGACGAGAACAGGTTGGAAGAGGCAGTGGTGGGGCCAGACGGAGAGGCAGGGCCAGAGCTGGTGCATCAGCGCCAAATGTTTCACGTAGTGAAGCTCCCGTGGCGAGGGCTAGATTTTCGGAAGTCTGGAGGTACTTTAAAGAAACACCGGATGACTGACGGACTGTGGTGTGCAACCTGTGCCACACCAGGATCAGCAGGGGTTCCACCACTACGAGCTTAACTACCACCAGTATGCACAGGCATATGAATGCTAAACACCCCACTCAATGGCACCAAGTCCTTTCACCTCCGGCCGGGCACACCACTGCTCCTTCCCCTGTGTCATCTGCTGCCTCTGCTAGTCAGCCCCCTGCCCAGGACCCCGGCCCAAACACCTCCTGTGCGAAAACCACATCTTTGCCTCCACGATCCTCCACAGCATCCACCAATGTCTCCATGCGCGGCATTCAGCTCTCCATACCCCAGACGCTGGAGCGCAAACGGAAGTATAGTGCAACCCACACGCCCAAGCCCTCTACGTCCACATCTCCATATTACTTAGCCTGGAGATGCTGCCCTATAGGCTGGTAGAGACCGAGGCCTTTCGCAACCTCATGGTGGCGGCCGCCCCTCGGTATTCGGTCCCCAGCCCTGCACCAGAACGTGTCAGACAACATCATCCGTGCCCTGACCAACACCGTTTCTGACAAGGTCCACCTGACCACGGGCACGTGGACGAGTGCTGCCGGGCAGGGCCACTATGTGTCGCTGACAGCACATTGGGTTAACTTGGTGGAGGCTGGGACCAAGTCTGACCCTGCGGCTGCTCATATACTGCCGATGCCAAGGATTGCGGGGCCTACCTCGGTTCAGGTCTCTCAGGCCTACTATGTCTCCTACTCCTCCCACCCCTCCTCCACCTCCTCCTCCGAATTACCATCCATGGGCATGGCGCCATCAGTCTGTAGCTCTAGGCACAGCAGCAGTGCCATCGCTAAGCGAAAGCATGCGGTGCTCAAACTGCTGAGCCTAGGCGATAAAAGGCCCATGTGTTAAATCTCATAGTTCAGCGATACCTCAAGACAAACCCCAATCTGTCTGATTTGCTCACGAAGGTGCGCCGCATCTGTGCGCATTTCAGGAAGTCCAGCACAGATGCTGCCACTCTCAGGGCAGCGCAGCGCCGCCTCCATATGCCCGCTCACCGACTGTTGTGCAATGTGCCCACGAGGTGGAATTCAACATTAACCATGTTATCCAGAGTTTACCAGCAGCGCAGAGCTATTGTAGACTGCCAGATGTCAACTTCCACCAGAACTGGTAGTCAGGTCAGTCAGCTTCCTCACGTCTACAATGAGGAGTGGACGTGGATGTCTGATATCGGTCAGTTGCTGAGTAACTTTGAGGAGTCAACACAGATGGTCAGTGGCGATGCCGCCATCATCAGCCTCACCATCCCCCTGCTTGGCCTGTTGAAAAACTCCCTGCTCAGCATGAAGTCGGAAGCTTTGTGCTCGTCACAAGAGACTGGGGAAGAAGATTTCCAAAGCACCCTCAGGTCTGTTTCTCAGCGCATATCGGAGGAGGTGGAGGAGGATGAGGAGGAAGAGGAGGAGAATGTTGACGAGATGGGCATCTTGATTTCTTCATATTTATTTATGTATTGATAGTTAGGTTTGTAACACAGTGCATGAACCCCTTACGGACCAAGACCAATTTTTTAAATCTGCCCTGTGTCATTATTAGTGGTTATAACCGAATGTCTGCTTCATGCTGGTATAGGTTTTTATGCATTCTCTCATTTTTCTTAGATGTTTAAGGTGCAATTTTTCACATTTTATGAAAATCACCAAAACCAATATTTACATGCATCTGCTCTGTTTGTAAGTGACTTTATGAGACATAAATATTAGTTAAACCCCATAAATTTACATAATTATAGAAACTTCACTCCTGCTTTAAGATACCTGCTTTAAGAAATTTGTTGACCCTTTAAGTGGTTTCACAATACATTAATTTCAGCCCAAAAATTAAACATTCACAATAGATTAAATTGCAAAAAGCTCCGTAAATTTAGTCGCTACTGTGGCCATGAGTCAGCAGGGTGGCAGGTGTTTGAGGACAAGTAGCAGCTCCATCAGCAGCAGCTTAAGTCTCAAGTCATTGTGCCACTCTGTGTCTTACCATGTTGCTTCCACCTCCGCATTGTGCCACTCTGTAGGCTCCTGCTGCTGCCACCTCTACACTCTATCATTGTGCCACTCTATGGGCTCCTGTTCCTGCTGCTACTGCCAACTCCACACTCTGTCATTGTGCCACTCTGTGGCTTACCATGTTGCTGCCAACTCCACACTCTGTCATTGTGCCACTCTGTGGGCTTCTGCTGATGGTGTCACATCCACACTGTCAGTGTGCCACTCTGTGGCCTACCATGTTGCCACCACCTCCACACTTTGTCATTTCGCCACTCTGTGGCCTACCATGTTGCCGTCACCTCCACTCTGTCATTGTGCCACTTTCTGACCTCCTGCTGCTGCTGCCACCTCCACACTCTGTCATTTTGCCACTCTGTGGCCTATCAGGTTGCTGCCAATTCCACATTCTGTCATTGTGCCACTCTGGGGCTTACCAGGTTGCTGCCACCTCCACTTTCTGTTATTGTGCCACTCTGTGGCCTACCAGGTTGCTGCCCCCTCCATAATTTGTTATTTTGCCACCATGCGGCCTGCGGCCTACTCATGCTGCTACCAACTGACCGCTGTATCCCTGGAACACCCAGTGACTTCCATAATGCTGTTTTCACCCTCTATCATGTTGCCACTATGTTTGGCTTCATCTGTCAGATGGAGTGAAAAGCCAAAGGATTGATAGCCAAAAGCAGGAGTGGATACAGAACACATAGGACATGTAAATATCCCATTTATTGGTCATCTCTGTTTTGGATCAACTCCTGTTTGTTTTTGGCTTTAGCAATACTGATGATGAATTATTGACCAATTGAAAGCAGACACTGACGGTTAAAAAGAAAGGGAAAATGATCAGGGATGTCAATGCAAAATTATTGCCGACACCCTCTCCACTCTTTTGAGGGCTTTTTACATGTATCCGCATTTAACAGAACAGGCTCTGTCGTAATCTATGGACTCATCTGATATCAGTGTGAAAAGAGTGCACTCTTCGGTGTTATAGTGGGGTCTTGGCCATCAGCTCAGTCCTTTCGAGCTGCCACAGATGTTACCTTGTCAGGCTGCATTCCCGCTTCACTTATTTGGTCAAGTAGGCTCCTGTAAGTGCCCATGGAATTGAAGAGTGAAGCGGTTCTTAGAGCGGCGGGTGTCATGTGCATGTCATACTAAAACACAGCATTGTTTGAAAACCAAACCACGCTCCCTATGCATATTTGAGCATGGCACAATGTTCTAAAACACCTTACAGGCTTTCTGCACCCAGGAAATACCTGTTTCTTAACATGATTGGTCATGATTCAATTCGGGTCAAAACAAAATTTTTTTAAAGATTTGGCGAATTGGATCAAACCGAATTTCAACAAATTTGTCCATCTACTATATAGGTACAAGATAGACTTTATATTTGTATGCTCATATATACCAATGGAGATAACTCCTTTTCTGTGTACCATCATCTATGGCCTGATATGTTAATTTATATGCCATTTTTATAAATGTTCATGAATACAGATTAATATTTAATATAAAAGAATCAATTTCTATTGTCTTGATGCCATGTTTTCCACAGCTCAGTGGGTTACACTATTGGTATCACATTAGTTTTGGTGTCCATGACATTGCAGTGTTGGTGGAAAAGTTTGCATTGTTTTATCAGGATTCAGAGTCTGTGGACCCTCTGGACCACCGCAGGAGATGGTACTGGCCGACACCTGGGACCAAAGTCTAAGTGGCACCTGGTCTTCACCAGAGCCTGCTTCAAAGCGGGATGGTCTTGCTGCGGCGGGGTACCACCAGGTTGTTCCACAGGGGTGACTAGCCCACGGTGGCAGCCAAGGTAGCAATTCAGGAGACAGTCTGTACCCGGGGTGACAGTGGGAGAACAGCACAGGAAGGAACACAGGAGATGGCACACAGGTCCGGGGCGCAAGAACGGACTGGCACACGGGACAGAAACGCAGGAGCAGGACCGCAGGAACACAGGAGGAGGAATTGGAATGATGGAGACACAGGAACTCTTGAGATACAGGAACGCTGGAGACACAGAAGGGCTTTCTCCTCACAGGAATGGATTGAAGATCCGACAGTGAATGATGGGAGCCGCCGGATTCAATGCGGACCCGGAAGTGGCCAGCGCCAAGTACCTGTGCACTGGCCCTTCAAATCTCAGAGTACCGAGTCTGGACAGGAGCAGAAACGAGAAGAGGTAAGTCCGCGGGAGCAGGGCAGGCACCGTGGAGAGAGGCACGGGTGCACCCACGATTTGCGACATGGATTGCGGGGTGCCTGTGACATGTTTCCCTATATTAATGAGCTTTACCTATAAGAATAAACAGCTGCTGTATATCAAAATTAAAGGAAGAAAAAGTGGGCAAATCTTTCTGTCTTCATTCAGATGAATATACTTTCGAAACTTCAATAATAGAGCAACTGTATTTTGCTGTGATTTGTTGGTCGTAATAGGCCGACCATTCACAGCAATCAGTGAGGTGGAACAGCTTTGTTTATTCAGATGGCGTTGGCAGGAGGATGTCCTGCCTCCTCATTCATGGTACAGCCCATCTTACCAGTCAAGCAAACGCGCCAACATGTACATAGATGAAAGCGATAAACCTAAAGAGCGTACATATACATGTACAGGGATTTTAAGGGATTAAACCCCGTACTGACATAAACGACAAACTATTTGGTGTCTACCAGTGCCCCGGGGGCTATGTGGTGTCTTTGGGAGGCTTGTAACATATGAGGTGGACGCAGCTGGTGTTTACAGAATAAGAGATTGAACAAGCGCAATCAGAGCATCGCTTATCCAAGCCCAACCGTAAAAGTAAAAAAAAAAAGTAAAAACACTTAATAAAAGACATTTTCTTTAATAAAAGAATTAATTAAATAAAGGGATAGTCGACCAAAACACAAAATATTACTATACAGAATTAATAAAGTAAAAAAAAAACCACATATTGCATTAGCCATGTCCGTAAAATCTGTACAATAAACCCCAGAAGTATTATTGACCCGCTTGGTGAGCGCGCGTTAAAAACAAAAAACTTGCAAAAAAAATACATTTCACAAAATCATTATAAGGTACCACGAAAGGGACAACTCAACAACTAAACTTAAAACAACAACGCAAAAATAAGCCTAACCAGCTCTGTCAACCAAAAACTATTAAAGTTATGTCTCCCAAAAAATGGCGATACGAAAAAATGAGGATTTTTCTGATTGTTTTCTTCAGTAAAATTGTAACAATATATTAAAACTATATAAATGAGGCGATCACGTAATGTTAGTGATCTTACAGTTAAAGATAGTATATTATTGAAGAAAGGAAAAACAGAATTTCCATTTTCATTTTCTCCCCTACACAACCGGCCACTTATTAGGTATACACCAGGCTATAACGGTTGGACCCCCTTTTGCCTTCAGAACTGCCTCAAATTCTCCGTGGCATAGATTCAAAAGGTTGCTGGAAGCATTCATCTAGAGGATTTTGGTCCATATTGACATGATGCAATCACACAGTGGCCACAGATTTGTCGGCTGCACATCCCATGATGCAAATTCTCCGTCCACCACATCCCAAAGATGCTCTATGGATTGAGATCTGGTGACTGTGGTGGAGTTTCCTATTTTGAGTGTACAGTGAAACTCATTGTCATGCGTTCAAGAAACCAGTCGTGAGATAGAGGTCCAGCTTTATGATGCCATGGCGCATTACTCCTAGCTAGAAAGTAGATCCCATCAGAGTTGATAGTTGTACAGTTGCGGCGTCGCCATTAAAGGGATGGACATGGATCAGACATCAATACTCAGGTAGGCTGTGGCATTGAACATGCAATTGGTACCAAGGGCACAAAGAGTGCCAAGAAAATATTCCCACACACCAAGTGACACCACCACCACCAGCTGAACCGTTGATACAAGCAGGATGGATCTCTTTCATGTTGTTCCGCCAAATTCTGACCCCTACCATCCGCATGTTCGGCAGGCAGAAATTGAAGACTCATCAGCCTGCCAGGCAACTCTTTACAAATCTTATACTGTCCAATTTCGATGAGCTGTGCAAATGTAGCCTCGGTTTCTGTTCTTAGCTGAAAGGAGTGGCACCCGGGTGTCTTTCTGCTGCTCTGTAAGCACAATTATGCCTCAAAGTTTGACGTACGCGCACACACCCAAGATGACTCTTCTGTCTACCTGGGTTGAAGAGGGTGGCGATTTTGAGTCACTGTTCTGCCTTTTATCAGCTCGAACAGTCTGCCATTCTCATCTGACCTCGGCATCAACAAGGCATTTCTGCCCACAGAAACTGCCGATCACTGGCTGTTTGTCTTTTTAGGCCCATCTCTGTAAACCCTAGAGATGGTGGGGGCGTTGAAAATCCCAGCTAGAAGATCAGCAGGTTCGGAAATACTCAGACCAGCATTCTGGCACCAACAACCCATGCACGTTCAAAGACACTCAAATCACCTTTCACTCCCCATAATGATGCTCGGGTTTGAACTGCAGGAGATTTCTTTTCCGCTCTGACCATGTCTACATGCCGAAATGCACTGATTGCCGCCATGGATTGGGCTGTTGATTAGAAATAAGTGTTAACGAGCAGTTGGACAGGTGTACCTAATAAAGTGGCGGTTGCGTGCCCTTCTCAGCGTCAAAAGTAAAATATCATCGAATAAGTAAAGTGCTGCTAAGGAAAAGCAGAATATAAGCCCTATTTCTCCAAATTGCCAAAAAATAAGAGTATTATAGCCATTATTGTCCCGAGGCTCCCGCGGATCCCTGTCTCGGACGCGGGCGCATCGGTGCACACAGTTGCCCACCGGCTGCAGGCCGGTCTCTTCACTCAGCTCTCACGGCTCTCTGCTCCCCCGGATGCCTGTGCGCGTTGCGTCCCTGTCGAAATTAAAGGCGCCAGCGCACCGCTATTTGGTGCACTGGCGAACCTCACCTTAAGAAGGAGACCGGCGCCAGGGCAGGGAATGGCAGTGAACTGTAGGCCATACCGTTGATAGCGTTTAGTCTGAAAGACGAGCCTGGCTGACCCCTGCATAAGAATCCTTGTGTATTTCTTTCCCCAATATGGAGTCCCCCCCAGTTCAGTACGGGCAAGTCTCAGCCGCCTCAGACAAACCACCTCTATGCCCCAAGCTGGGAAGTGCCACTTCATCAGGGAGCCTTCCATTCCGCGGCTAAATTAATTTTGATAAAGGTTTGCCGATGGAGATAATGCCGTATCGCGGTGTTATTCAGTGGCAAAGCCAGGGGAGATGCGAGAGTATACAAAGATTTCTGGGCTTGCTAAGTATTATAGGACAATTTATCCCACATTTCTCACTTTGGTCGCGCCGATGGTGGGCTCCGGAAAAAGGGTGTGCAAAAGCCGGTGCTAATCCATGTGTTGGACACCACCGACAGCAGAAGAAGCCTTCTTGAAATTAAAAACTGCTTTTCTCCGCTTCAGCATACCCGACCGGATACTGAAACGCCAGGTCTCCTGTGGAGGGTGATCTGCCTCTCCGTGTGGTGCTGGGGGCAGTCCTTACCCCAGAAGTGGCCCAGGGGACGAACAATCACTTGTGGTTTCTTCTCCAAAACCTTCTCTCCGTGGAGAGACTTATTCCATTGAGAATTTTTCTCCGTGGATGGGGAGACTAGGCCATCAAGATGGCTTGGAAGAGTGGCGTCAATCTGCTGGAGGGAAGCCCGATTTTCCAGTCCGGCATTTCACGGACCACAAAACCTTCAGTACCTTCCCAACGGGGACGGGGCTCAGCGTTTGAAATCCACGTAAAGCCCGGTGGGCCTCTTCTTTCCGCTTTGACTTCGAATCCATTTTCGCCCTGCAGAGAAAAACATCAAGGCTGACGCCTTGTCCCGTGCTTCTGAGTTCTGGGGGAGGACTCGGCGTCCGAGATATGGTTCCCCAGAGAGACTTGTGCTGGCCGCGCCCTGGTGGCCCGTACGGCGCTGCCTCCTGGCAAGACTAAGTGCGACCTGGTCTCCGAAAGAGGATTTTCTGACCTGGGGACATTCTTCCTTTTGTTGTGGCTGGCCGCACCCTGGGGCTGCAGCGCTCTGTACACTTACTTAATTTCCCAGATTAACTGGTGGCCGAATTTGGTCAAGGATCGTTCGGGATTTGTGGGTTCCTGTGCCCTAGTGCCCGCAACAAGCCTAACGACTGCTAAAACCTGATGTCTTCGGTGCCCGGACCCCAGCCCCCCGTACCCACCGGGCTTACCAGCCCATGGTTCATGTGGCTATGGACTTTGTACGGATCTAACCGCCATCTTCTGGAAACGTTATCTGGGTGGTAACTGACACTTTTCGAAGATGTCGCACTTGTCCCTCTACCAGATTTGCCTTCTGCTCCACGTTTTTTTCTCGTAAGCCCTCGTCTTCAAGCAATATTTTTCCGGGATTCTGCGTCGCCATCAGCACATCGTCTCGGATCGAGGAGTTGTCAGTTTGTGTCCAAATTCGGGAGATCTCTGTGCAGGTTTGATGAGACTTCTCGTCTGCATATTCATCCAGTCCAACGGCCAAGAGAGGGGTGAACAGACTTGGGCTGTATCTCCGCCACTTGGTGGTCCCGCTCGTCAGGATGCTGGGCTTTCCATTCTCTTTCCATGGGAGCGCGGTTTTCCTGACAATTCCCTGGCTCCATTTGCTGGTTCTGCTCCCTTCTTTATTAATTACGGACGCAACCCATGGCCTCTCTTCCGTTCCTGTGTCTGCCGATGTTCCTGCTGTGTGGAGGGACTAGTGACTGCTACTCCCCGGACTGACGGGAGGCGTGGACGCCCATGCGCGGCTCCTGCCGAAAATTTAAAAGGGCCCAGGCACGTATAATGGTGCACTCGCGCTGAACACTCACCTTAGAATTCCTTGCCTTTCTCTTCCTGTCTGTCACCCCTGCCGGTATTTGTGCACCCTCATAGAAGCCCCCCTAGACGAACGCCTTCCAATCGCGGAGTATTCATGAGTTCCTGTGTTGTATTCCTGTATTTCCTGGTTCCCCCGACCGAGTTTATTCCTGTGTGTTTCCGATCCTGCAAGTCTGTGTTGCCGTGTTGCTACCATGAGTTCCGCCGTGTTCTGCTGTGTCGCTGTGTTCCCTTTCCCTTCCTGCCTGGACACCTCATGTTGCAGACACCGGATTGGACCCCCCCTGACGTGGACATCTCTGCCGCAGCCCTGTGACTGGACCTGTCTACGAGATAGTCATCAGCGAAAGGATACCCAACCGCGGCTCCACCGTGGGCTCCGTCACACCTCGGGAAACGACCTAGTGGATTGATGCCGCCAGCTTAACGTATAACCCTCCCCCTTTGCGGGTGCCACTGGGCTCCCGTTTTCAGGGTGTTGGATCTTAGTTGTCCATTCTCCCGCGTGTTTCCTGGATGCGGACCCACTTGATACTTACCAGCCACTTAAAAAGGGACAATGCATCATCTGCTCTGAACTGTGGCCCACCTTCCCCGCAATGGCCATGGGGATGCCCATACAGCAGTTTACCCACCACTATTATGGGGGTTTTTTTTTAGTTGGCGTACTTGGGAGAAATTGGATAGCATAAACGTTGTGGAACTATTTCGCCAGTGTATTCTTACTCACTCGAGAATGTGTACCACATTTTTGACAAACAATATTTAGTGCAGTTAAACATTAAAATTTCACACCAAAATTGCATCATTTTGTTTCTAACCCTTTTATAATACAATTAAAGGGTAACAAACTTCAAGAATAATGTTTTATTTACATACATTAAGCGGATGTAGTTAATCGTGGGGGTAATTTGTATGGGTGTTTTATCTTTCATTTAGCTATGGCCTCTCAAAGTGACTCTTCGACATTAATAGCATGCTTTTGTGTTTTTTTATGAAATGTGCAATATCGCAACTTAAGCTCAAAAGCCTCCTAAGGAAATACGAGGAATCATTTAAAAAAAATAGGGACATAAAGTCGACAATTGGTTAATGTTAGCTAATCAAGCTATTTTGCTGATTAGCCTTACCGCCACCTCAGCGCTAGTTCATTCCATACAGTCTCAGACAACCACCCCTTTAAGTTAGCCCTTGTACGACACACAATTAGGCCCTATACAAAATATTTTTTTTTGCTAAAAATTTTTGTACATCATATTTTCTACAACGACTATAAATCCTTTTTCCACCTTCGTGGGCACTAATCCACAGCGCCTGGCAACACAATATTGTGAGAATAATATTTATGTGGTGTCGTGCATGTAAGCACCTTAGCGCAAAATAAAATACTTCTTTGTCGCAGTTTACACCGGAAGTAGCAGAAAACAAATCCACAAGGGGATTTGTAACTAGTGGGCAATCGGCAGTCGCAGTAAGGAAGGAGCACTCCTGGCTTTTGTAGGGCACATTTTGTTTGCTTTGATATTAGTTTCATAAAGTGCCATGAACCCAACCGCCCCTTGCCATTGCCTCTAAGCTACCTAAACAGAAGCAACCCAAACAAATCTCCACCCCACTACCAAAAGGAATATAGAAAGGGAAGCATATGTAATGTAATCACCACAGGCATTCAAAGAAATTACTAACTTGGCACATGGATGAAAATACAAATGGTTTATGTTCTAAGCGAAAGAATGTCACTCGCTGACCCATTACCTCATTTGGAAATTAACCCATTAAAGGAAATCTACCCATGAGGAAGGAAAAAATACTTCCAACACCCCACCCACGCTCCGAAGACATCCCATGGCCAAGAGCAGGCAGTGTAGAGGTCCGGGTTCAATGGCTACCATGGGGGAACCTAGTCCAAAGCCAAATTCCACCAAGATCAGAATTTTTTTTACAGAGTATAGGAGTATTCAAACCACCTTGTGTTTCAAATATTGAATTACAATGCTTGGTCCCCCCGCCTCCCCCAAAAATAAACTATTACATTTTTTCTACAAAGCCCCTTTTTTTAAACTATTTTATTTTATTAAGCCGTCAAAATCTTAGGACACTCAAGGCCTTATTTAGGCAAACCCAGAGTATGTGTCCTTGATAAAAACAACCACCCTTAATAGTTGCGGTATGGTACAAAGGTCGTGAGCACACCATAATTCCTTTTGAGAGGCCGTAGGAGCACATGAATTCTGCAGCACCTGCCCATGTAATAATAATTACTAACTGCAGTAACAAAGCATACAGGTTGTCCCAGGGGTAGTAATGACGCCTACACATGCAAACTGAGAATCTTCGAATTTCAATGCCAATTACCAGCACTACACCAGTAACCTCAACAATTTTACCCGGTGAACTATAACTTGTAATTACATCCAGTGGTAACGCATTTCGCATCAAACACATCTCCTATTATGTGTGTTTTTTATTTGGGAACTCTAACCTGTCGAAGACCCAAACCACACATATACCAGTACCTGATCCTCCTTTATCTTGATTAGGTAACCTGTACTCCATGTTTGCTCGTTTATTTAACAACTAACTTTCTAATCTTCATGCATCCACATCACACCTGGCCTTCGCCAAACCAATGCATTTAGCGTACATTCGTCCTTAGATTATTGTGTGTACAATGACCAATCTATCTGCAGTGGACAAACCGCGCATCAGTATTGGGGTAAGACAAGGGGGAATTTTGACGCGCCTTTGAATAGTGCCAGCGGCTGTTGCGTGCCTCAGTTAAGCGCTGGTCTGAGTATTTCAAGAAACTGCTGATTTATCTTTGGATTTTCCCCCCCCACGCAACTACCGCATCTCTCGGGGGTTAAATGAGAATGGTTTTCAGAAAAAGATAAAACAAAAACATACACGGAGCGGCGGGCAGTTTCTGTGGGGCCGACAAACAGCCTTTGTTCGATGCCCGACGTGTCAGGCCGGAGAATGGGCACGATGGTTATGTGCAGCTGAGAAAATGGGCAACAGGACTCAAAATAAATAAACCCGCCACCCTGTACAACCAAGGTACGGCAAGAAGAGCATACTTGAACGCACAGTACATCGACACGTGGAGGTAGATGGGCTACAGCCAGCAGAACGACAACACCGGGGTTGCACTACTTTAGCTTTAATAGTAACAGGAAAACTCCGAGGCTACCTTTGCACAAGCCATCGAAATTGGACAGTTAGAAGATGGAAAAACGGTTGCCTGGTCTGAGAGCACTCAATATGCTGACAGCACCATTCGGATCCGCGGTAGGGTCAGCGAACTTATGGCCACCCCCCCCCCGCTCTAATTCAACCAATACCTTTTGCCCCCAAAACAGCATGGACTCCATCCTGCCTGCTTCGTATCATTATGGTGAGGTATTGCTGGTGTCTGGTCGGTGGTTGTCATGCGGTCGTGGAGGGAAGATTTTGTCTTGGCTAAGCTTTTGGGCCACTCTTTTTTTCGGTACCAACTTTGACGCACTCGTTGCAAACGCCACCAGCCTATATGAGTATGGTTGCTGTGACAATTGTCCCACAACTATAATGACCCCAATAGTTATTCCCCCTATAAATCTGGTTTTTGTGCCTATCTGTTTCACGCAACTCGGATACAGCGCAATGTCATATTAACGCTGGGAATCCATCCAGACTGGCTTTATTGAACAGGACCCCACCAGGAGGTCACTGTACTTCAAATGGCCCCCCCACATGTCCAACAGATCTCAATCCCAACCTTCCCCCCCTAGGAGCATCTTTGCGGACGGTGGTGGACTGAGTGGCCCAGATCTAGCAACTTCCACATGGTGAGACCGCAGGCCAGGCAAATATACCGGCAAACAGTGTGAGGCATAATGTCATTATAGGGACCAAAATCCACCCCCCCCCCACCCCCCCCTGAGGAAGGCTTTCCTACTGACCACCTCCTTGTTGATGAATCTGGTATGAACGAGGACACTTGTAGATCCGGCAGTTATGACACGCGCAATACAGGGGCGTGTGTCAACAAAAACGTTTACGTAGCAATGGTTGTAACACTAATCAAGTGGGACGCCCGTGCTGCCGTGAGTGTATTATTCTATTTACTGTCATATTAGGGGCCTTGTGAGGCCGCTCGGAGGATGGGTTTCTCCATCGCCTCAACCTACTTTCGAAATGGGCCCCTCGTGCAGGTAAGCAGCAGTAACACGATGTTTACCCTCTAGATCCAAGCGTCAAGTTGTGACCACGGGATCTACCCCCCCCCCCCCCCCAAACCCTTGCAGAGGGAGCGGGGCTCAATGCTTGGAGCCCGGGACCGTAATGAGAGTCTTCTTACCAGGATTTACATTGGCACGGGCCGGCTCGGTCAATGATCATAGTCATCGATGATAGTACGGTGAAAATAAAAAAAGGACAAAAAAACCAAAAAATAAAAAAATGTATAAAAATTCAAAATAAAAGTCAGAAAAGTGTCACCATAGCCCCTAAGGCCCTTCCACACTTGAGTTGAGATATTCATCAGAGTTTGAGGCAGGGGCGAATACAGGGTGCGATCATGCTGTGGTCATTTGAAAATACACACATTCTTGCATCCGAGTGCAATAAGTTTGCAGCAAGAGTTTTGGCAGTGGCTAGTTCACACGGTCATGCATTCAATGCATTACCGCGCGATTAGTGCGCGTGAATATAGACTCAGGGATGAGGTCCCCTGTTACAATGTCTAATTTAGCTCCTGTAGGTTATCATTCAGCTATGTACAATTATGGCGCGTTTGCTTGACCAGTAAAGTGGGCTGTAACATGAATGATGGAGCAGGACATCCCAGCACGGAGTTACCCTCAACATGCATTCCTGTGGGTGAGCATTAGGTTTTTTTTTCATCTTTTCCGTATTTATTAACTATACATATCTAATAAAGTAAAAAAAAAACACATATTTGGCATAGCCATTGTCAGTAAAAATCTGTACAATAACCCAGAAGTATTATTGGATCCGCTTGGTGAGTGCCGTAAAAACAAAAACTTGCCAAAAATAAATTTTTTCACAAAATCATTTAATGGTACCACTGAAAAGGACAACTCAACAACTAAACTAAAACAACAACTCAAAAATAAGCCCTAAACCAGCTCTGTCAACCAAAAACTATTAAAGTCTCCCAAAAAATGGCGATACGAAAATAAATGAGATTTTCTCTGTA
>WNYA01003191.1:7794-28107 GCA_019512145.1 Engystomops pustulosus | reverse complement strand
ATATATATATATATATATATATATATATATATATCATGAGTTTGGGGTGGGTAGGAGAGTGCGGGTCAGCATAGGTGGGCAGCTCTGCATACAGCACAGCAGACGGGGCCCGGGAGAATGGCACTAATAAATCTTGGTATCGCCGTCCATCCCGGGCCCCCTAGCAGCATGGGCCCCGTAGCAGCCGTAGTAGTTGTTACGCCACTGCACTGCAAAGTTTGTTTAAGAATGAAGTTCACTTTGATACACTTGTGGAAATGAATGGAATTAGTATAGGAATACCTAAAATAGTATAGAAATAATATTCCTCTATGTAAGAACCTTAAAGGGAACCTGCCACCGCTCTTTCATAAAAATTGATCTAAGATAGGTTCCCATAAAACCCTTAAGTCCCAATGGCACCCCTTTTTCCACTATCTGGTAACTATGCCGAGGAGCCAGCGAGTCGAGTTTGGCAGATCACCTCGGCTCAAGTCCATGACCTTCCTCCCTGCATGTCACCAAGCACGTGCCTCTCTCTTTCCTGTGACACACATGGGAACCTGCCTAAGATGAATTTTTATGAAACAGTGGTGACAGGTTCCCTTTAAAGGGGTTTTCCATCAATATTGAAACCCCCAGGAGTCAGGGTAAAAAATAGAACACATCCGATTCCCGGTTTCCGGGTCGCTCCTAGTACTTCCCATTTTGGGCCCGTGCTTGAAGGGTTTTGGAAAATAAAATTTGGCATGTTAAATTTGACTTTCCCAATCCTTTTGTTTTCAAGTATAGTAAGTTGCTCTAAGATGTGTAGTGACAGTATGTGGGGCCAAACTTTAAACGTGTATATAGGGGATTGGAAGAAGTACCTGGGTAAGTGGTGGTGAACTAACCCTGTAACGTCTCTGCGGGCTAAGGCCATGCCTACAGCAGATAAGACAATGACAGCAAAGACTTACTTTGTCTGGAAGCTGCTGGATGGTGTAACGGATGGTTAACGGGAGGTCAGAGACAGACCAGTGTTCACACTAGTACGCATAACAGTGTCAAGTCAATAACAAACGTCTGAAACAGGGAAAGTGAGATCACACCAAGAAATACACAACACTGATTGACAACAAATACAGACAAGCAGAGTCAGACAAAACCGGTTAAAAACCAAGATTTACTAAAGGCACAGAATCGAAAAGCATTAGAATGGTTGACTAAAAATAGCTGAAGTCAGATACACAGAATAGCAAAGATAACAATAGCACAAGCAAAGGCAAGGAGAAGGACTGCAATAACCCACACCCTCTAAAAGAACTGGGCAGAATATAAAGGGAGTAATGGACATTGCCCCCAGCACTGACTGGTTCAGGCGTCCATCACTCAAGCCACAGCTGCAGACAAAATGAGTTAAAACTCAAACCCAGCTTTCCGTAAGAAAAGATCCTGAAAGGGAGCTGTCAATAACAGTCAGCTCTGGGTATGGTTTTCAAGCACAGACACCTGAATTCTGATCCCATTCAGAGCAACTAGCAAGTTCTGACACTACATTAATGGGTACAATAATCACTGAATCCCCCTCCCATCTTAGTTGCCCTCCTGGATAATTTCTACCTTACTTCTCATTACTCATGGTGTAGGTAAAGTTCCTAGGACGATCTGGATTCCATCCTAGGAGTCTTTGTTTGCACACTTTATCGTAAATGTTGTAGACAAGCTGCCAACTACTGCGTTACACAAAGTAATCCACCATCGGTTTGATCGCCTTCCAACAACTAACCATGGCACTTAAGTCACTCTCCGCATTCTACTAGAAGTAGGAATGGGTTGTGAATTATTAATTTTTTTGCTGATAGTGGTGGGATGCTTTTTGCAGTTCTCGTAAGTTACTTCCTATTTAGATTTGTTCTTTTTACCTTCTATGTATCTAATTATAGAGGGAGGAGAAATGAGTCAGCAGAATATTTCTAAGCTGCGGTTCACTACAGACAACCCAAAGATACATTATATACTATGTATACTCTTCCGGTACGAGCAAGATGGAGCAGAAATAATAAAATCTCACGTATCCATTGTAACTATGAACCATGAATCCCCTCTCAGGAGAATCAACCCATGTGATAAAAAGCAGATTCCCACTTGGAAATAATTGTCATTTCATCTGAGGCTTATAATGAGGTTGCATTCAGCTAATTAATATTATTGATCTGCACAAAGAGGAAGACCTAGGAAATTGGAAAAAAACATTGAATTGCGTGAAGGGTTGCGCTATTTAACCCCTTCTTGAAACAAACTGTGAGACCACATACGGATAAATATTTACTTTCCATTGTGCCCTGAATACATAATAGGAACAATATTAGGAAAAAGGGGACATGAGGAGGCAGGGCATCACTTTATTCTTGTACATTAGGACACATCTAGTTTTCCTCACTGGTCGAGACTATTGGCCTTTGGACTAACCCGCAGATATATATTACATTGTCATCCAATCTTGTTCAAAATAATGCCAAAAGGGTAGGACCTTTGTAAGGACCTTGGACTTCCCCTAATATTGATCTGGTGCAATTCCATGAATACTAGGAACATTATCTATAATTACTATGATCCAGTACTATAAGAATCCAACTTTACTTTTAACCATTGCAATAATCCGTTATATTGGAGGGAAAATTAAAATATAGTAAGAACTGCAGGGCATGTTAAATAGTAGGATGAGCTGATTAAAGTGTGGGGTGACCATATCACTTATTGACAGTTATCTTTGTATAAAGTTAGATATTTAGGGGTGAATCACTCATAATGGCTTCTACTTAGCTCCTCCTGCTCTATAACATGCTGCTCGCAAATAGGAAATTATGTACAACCTGCTCATTCTCTCATGCTCTATAACAGGCTGCCTGCAGACACTGGGGCAGATTTATCAAGTGTCTGAAAGTCAGAATATTTCCAATTGCCCATGGCAACCAATCACAGCTCCCCTTTAAAATATTCATGAGCACTGGTGAAATGAAAGCTGAGCTGTGATTGGTTGCCATGGGCAACTGGAAATATTCTGACTTTCAGACTGCTTGATAAATCTGCCCCACTATGTACAATCTGTTCATTCTCTCCTGCTCTATAACATTCTGCCAACATCTCCATTTCATTCTTCTGTATATAATTCTCCCTGTAGATAACCCAATTTGTTACAATTTGCTTAGCACTTGCTGCTCTATATACAGTAATACATATAATGCTTGCTTTGGGACATTTTGTATTATCAGCTCAACTCCGCTTGCTCTATAACATGCTGCCTACAGATAGGAGACTTTTTACAATCTTCTCAGCTGTTCCTGCTCTATAACTTGCTGCTGGCAGATAGGACACTTTTTACAATTCGCTGCCAGTAAACAAGACAATGGGGGAGGTTAATGGTAAAAAATGCTTTGCACCACATTTAGCAATGCGATTCTATTAGACAGTTTATTTCTTAGACATTTGCGATAAGTACCTAAAAGGGGCGTGGTCTCTTAAAATTGGGCGTGGTCTCCAGGAAAATAAGACTGTGCACAAAAAAATTATTTGTTGCACCAAAGTTTGGTACAGTCAACTAGTCTAATGGATGGTGCAATTTACAACTCAAAAATTTTGAACTACGCCACATTTATCATTCAGCGTCAGACATGGCGATAAATCTCGCACAGCAGAAGATTGATCTAATCCTTTCTGCACTAGTCTAATGTGCGACAGATGAATAAATATCCCCAAAATGTAAAACCAGCTACAAAAATTATGCCTACAGATAGTGATCTGTATACAATTCTAAGCTCTTCCTGCTCTATAACATGCTGCCAACTGATAGACAAATCTGCTCTGCTCCTACTGCTCTGTAACATGCCGTCTACAGATTTCACTGCATTTCAATAGTGATATTGAATTTTTGGTAAAAAAAGGGCAAACACCTCCATGAGATGGACACCACATACCACGTATTGGAAGCATCCTGTCCCAGAAATGTTAGCGTTTTCATACATACCAGTAAGTTTTCTAGTTTCAGAATAACTCCTGTATGTCAGCATATTTAAATGACTTAAGGCATAAAAATAAAGTGATTTCATTTTCATCAGAACCGATAATTAAGTCTTAATTATTTGCAAACGCAACGCAGAGAACAAGCCCCGCTGAGTCCAAATCTGAATCCAGAATGCAGGGGGAGAGAGGGAGAACAATCTCTACGGGGCCAGAACGGGACATCAATCCTTATAAATAAGGAACGAGGTACAGGGAGACTTCATCAGTGTGAGCAATGCCGCCGCACGCAGGGAACATACACTTTCCATTAATGACTGCTAATTAACAGCTGCTATTAAATCATTAATGCAGGAGATAGGAGAAAACATCGACTTCTTATCCACAAACTGGGAATTTAACTATTTTGCTATGTGTCTTTTATTAGAGCCAGTGGAATGAGTCTCGCGGTGACGGCCGCATTGAAATTAATTTGCCTCAGCTTTGTAGAAATCAATAGCGAGAAGTTATTAATTACAGATGGAGAACGTAATAAAAGCGAGCGGAGTAGAGAGTGAGCAGAACCTGGAGGAGAAACTGCATGATTGCCGGATGATGGTTTCACAGGTTGGTGAATATTTACACCTTCATTTGTTGCAGAAACTTCTTCACCTAAAAGTCTGTTACCTCCTTTGCCAGGATCTAGACCGCATTTGTTTAATTACCGAGGCCCCAGGAGGGTGAATTAAGTCAGACAGGTACAGGAGATGAAAAGATACAGGAGATGAACTGAAGAAAGTGGTAACAGAATAGTATCAGAGCAAGTATCCACCTTGTACAGAGAAGAAGCAAGAGATCTGGAAACATACAAGAGAAGGCAAAGGAGACATCAGGAGGCTCAGTCTACACTTTCTATAGCAGTAGCCCCTAGACAGCAGGCAAGTTACATAGCTGCTGCTCCAATGCACGTTTTAAGGTAAAGTGACCTGTAGTAACTCATAGGTCAGTGGTTCTCAATCTTTGTAATGCTGTGACCCCGCAATACAGTTACTCATGTTGCGGTGACCCCAAACCATGTGATTTGCAGTAAAAACACAATAAAATCGTGGCTCCAAAGGCTTTAGTCGACCCCTGTGTTTTGGTCGCTCGACCCCTACTGGGGTCACGACCCACAGGTTGAGAACCACTGTCATAGGTGATGTTCTGCCTTGTTGGGTACAGAACTTCAAGGTGTCTTTTCCCATTCATGAATTACACCCTCATGTGTCTTCAACTCCTTGTCGCTCATCTCTGCACAGTACAACTAAAAACTCCAAAGTCACTTACAGTTTCCCCTCGATAACAGGATTACAACATTCTTCTTCACAATGTGTGCTCCACACAACTTAACTGACGACACTGTGCCCCCATAGAAATAAATTACAATAAATATTATGTCCCCTTGTAACACCTTCAGTACCATCTGTCACCAGAATCCCCTCTCCCCCCCCCCCCCCTCCGTCCCAAACCAACTATGCCTGCTGGTAAAGGGTTACAAGTACTCCCCATATCATCTAAATTGAAATCACCGCATGCTTCCATGGACTTCTACTCCTCCCCATTCTCTATGAGGGCATGTTGTAAGTTCATGTGATCAGATACATACATGGGACAGATTTTGGTATATGACCATAGATGATATCACCCTGGTCCCATGATATGAAGAATAGAGAAGAGGCATAAGGCATGGGGAAGAGTAAATGGCAGAGATTGTCTGAGCAAGATACACCACCTCTGATGCCTAGTAGGATAATATTAAGTTGATTTTATGGGGTTATAAGGGAAACAATTTTTAGCCAAAACAAGGGTGTCAGCTAGTTATTTGGGCTATATAGAAACCTGCCACTGGCTCTATTTGTAAAAAAGAGGTGACAGGTTTTCTTTAAAACCAGATGACACCCTACTGGACATCCTACTGGACAGTGCTTGTCATCTAAAAATCACAGATTTCAGTCTTGCTGTGATGAACATCTCTGGGGATCAGAAGACCTCGGGATTTGCCGAGACTCCTGAGTAAGGAATCATCTTCATGTTATAAAGCTATCACTGTGTCCAGGGCTGAGCATCTCCATGACTTATGGTGTCTGAACAATGTTGTAACCCTTACTGTGTCTTAAATGTTTCCCCAGATTTTTCTAGAGTTACCCTACAACATGGCAGTGGACTGGTTCTCAGTCAGTGGGGTGTTCCATCTGTTGGTTACTAGGCAATACGCATTCTATATTGGTCCAGTTGATGGCACAAAGAGGAACAGTTCATATCTGGCACACATGGCACCTGGCAGAAAAAAAACAAGGAATAAAAATAATAAAAAAATATAAAAAAGACATTTAATCTTCAGGAACAGTTCATAGTTACTTATAGTTACCCCTCTATAACATTTGGGGGGGTCGGAAAATACCCTTTCTTCACCAGGGCTAAGGTATTAAAAAAGAACTTTTATTGCATTTATTTTAAGAATGCCTACAATGGAACATGTTTAAAATTTACAAGCAGTATTTTCCGACCCTGTACAGATATGACTAAGGACCATACTGGGTCAGACTATGTGACTTTTGAATATGTTTTTACTTCTTTTTTTCGAACAAAATTCTAGATTTTGTATATATGAATTTTCCCTGGATGCAATCGAGAGGTGGGGCATCTTGACCAAGCAGTCAGACAACTCCGCCTCCTGACCGCCTTTTGTTCTGCACTTCCCACACTTGCCTCCTCTTGCTGTTATCAATCTCTAGTTGTTCGGATATATCTTGTGCAGTGTGCACTAACAAAGCACAAATGTTAACACAATATTAACCCCTTACCGACCCCTTACGTATGATGTATCTGTATGTCACAAGTCGGCTGCAGGTGTATGGAGTGGGCTCACAGGCTGAGCCCTTTCCATACGAGGTGGGTATTTGCTGCATGTTGCAGCAAAACCCCACTGGTAACACCTGCAGTCGGTGCTGGTACCTATTGTGGGTCACCCCGAAAATGCAAAGCTGCCAGAGGCATTTAAAACCCGGCAGCGCGTGGCCCCAGCCATGTTGGATTCGATCATCGCTCCTGTGAAGTCATCGGGGGGTGGTGATAATTTACCATAACAGGCTCAGATCATACCAAGATCTGAGACTGTCTAATTTTAACTAATCAATTACAATATACGATTTACACATTGTAAAAGATGATGTGTAAAATCCCCATATAACGCCATACTGTAGTATGGCAGTATATGGTAGGATCAATCAGACAACCTAGGGTTAAAGTACCCTACGGGGTCTGAAAAATAGTAAAAAAAATGTAAAAGAATTAAATTTAAGAAACCTTAAAATTCAAATCACTCCCCTTTCCCTAGAACTGATATAAATATAAATAAACAGTAAAAATTATAAATATGTTAGGTATTACCACATTTCAAAATGTCCAATTTTTTCCTGATGTTTCGCCCAAAATAAAAAATTCCAGTTTTTTCCTATTTTAAAAAAGAATTACAAAAGTAATCAAAAGGTTGCACAGTCCTCAAAATGGAAGCATTGAAAACATCATCAAAAGTCGCAAAAAATTACACCACACACCGCTTTGAACACCAAAGCATGAAAACGTTATTAGTGCCAGAAGATGGCAAAATGAAGATTTTTTTTTTTTGTACAGCAGGTCTTAATTTTTGTAAATTTATGAAAACATTATAAAACCTAATGCAAATTTGTTATCCCCATGATCGCACCAACCCAAAGAATAAATTGACATGTCATTTGGGGCGCACAGTGAAACCCGTAAAATCCAAGACTATAAGAAAACGGAGCAAATGCGTTTTTTCACCAATTTCACTGCATTTGAAGTTTTCTTTCCAGCTTCCCCATACAGGGCATGGAATATTTAATACTGTCACTATGAAGTGCAATTTGTTATGCAGAAAACAGCCCTTACAATGCTCTCTACATGGAATTTTGAAGATAAGGAGTGAAAAAGTAAATGCAAAACAATAAAAGGGCCTGGTCGTTAGGGCTTAATCATATGTGGTAACCATTTAATTAACATTGCGCTTTTTTTTAATCAAATGTTCAACAGCATTGATAATTAACGTCTCTTTCTGACCAGCATTAAATGCTTTAATGTGTCAGGCATTCTTACGATTTTTCATAAACGTATTAGGTCGTCTAAGGGCCATACATACTTTCTTTTTTGGTGTAATACCTTAAAAATGTTTGCACTTTTTTGTCGCGCGACCCAACTACAGGGTAGTTAAAAAAAAACACAAAAACTGTTTACAGACGCTTTATTATTTTCATTTTTAGTTTTTAGTGGTCCAATTACAAAAAACTGGAGAAACGATTTTTTTTTTTTTTTAGATGTAACTATAATTTTGGAAAACTGAAGAAAAAAAACTCAAAAGGACCATGTATAGATGTGTCTCCTAGTGGTGTGACAGTCCGTTTTATATACCATATGTAAAAGTCTTCCCCTGGCAACCACGACTATGGGGATCAACCTTGGAAACCACTTACATACATTGCCCTCTGCTTAAATATATGAAATGTCTGCAGTGTGGCCTCATTTATTATGCAATGTCAGTGACTATTACCACTATTACCATGGCCTCACTGTGCCCTTACATGCTCATTGTATGTGTTTTGTGTGGTGTTTCCTCCGGGTCCTCCCGTTTCCTCCCTCCCACCCCCAAAACATAACTGGTAAGCTGATTGATTGGTGAGCCCCATTGGGGACAGGACCAATTTGACAAACTCTGTGCGCTGTGACTGTGCTATATAAATAAGGAATTATTATTATTATTACAAACCAGATCTAACTTGCCAAGGTCGAGATGACCGAAGCATCATAATTTTTGATCTGTACCACTACATAATATCTTCTTATGATTTGTGTATTAGGGGAAAGTCTATAACTTGTGAAAATATCTTCATCTTTGTGTGCCATGTCTACTTACTGTTGTCATCCTCCTAGGCCTTGTAAGGAGCTAGTTTTCTACATTCCCTAACATTTGTTCCCTTTCACACTGCAAAGGTATAATTTAGGAGGTTGCTAAATTCTCTAACTAGGAGACCCCTGGGAGTCATATAATGTAGTAGGATATACTCACTGTGGCCTTAGGCTTCCAGCATGTAACCTCAGGATTTCTCCTAATATGGTGAGAATTTGTACAGCATCTTCTTGTTGGTCATTGTCTTCATAGTAGGTATTTTGCTGTTATTACATTACAAGTAACTGAATATGAGGTCATGATCCTGTGAGTCCAGCAGACGGGTTCATCGTATTCCTGCAGATGCTATCAGAAATTTATTTAATCAAACAACATTTCCTCTGGTTTCTCTGTGAATCTGTTATTGGCTTTCCTTCTATTATCTAGAAGCAATGAAGAATTTGTCTCTCGTATGACGGTTAACCCGGTGAACATTCAGCCTCTAGCAGTGGCCACTATTTAAGCTCCTTTACAATAAAGGGGGGGGTGTTCATTATTGACTTTCAGATGGAAAACTGTGCATATTTTATTTCCTTTCTGGCCTTTTGCACCATATTTAATAAATATTGACGCCACAAAATTGGTCTTTTCCGACACTCAGAAATATTGTTCTTTTTTGGGGCGCATTAGGCACCCGCTTGGGAATCTGAGTCCGAGTTTAATATTTCTATTTCATCAGACCCATGCATGAGTGGAGACAGTTCTAACACTTTTTACATTTACAATTTCTTTTCAAATTTCCTAAATTTTTGGTTGTGCCATATGCCATAAGTAAGACACCGGGTCAAACAGGTGTAAATGCCTGAACCAGGGTCATAGAAGAAGAAGCGAGAATACTGTTCACCGACCCAAAGAATAAATTGACATGTCATTTGGGGCGCACAGTGAAATCCGTAAAATCCAAGACTACAAGAAAACGGAGCAAATGCGTTTTTTCACCAATTTCACTGCATTTGAAGTTTTCTTTCCAGCTTCCCAGTACAGGGCATGGAATATTTAATACTGTCACTATGAAGTGCAATTTGTTATGCAGAAAACAAGCCCTTACAATGCTCTCTACATGGAATTTTTGAAGATAAGGAGTGAAAAAGTAAAATGTAAAAACAAATAAAAGGGCCTGGTCGTTAAGGGCTTATCATATGTGGTAACATTTAATTAACATTGCGCTTTTTTTTAATGCAAATGTCAACAGCAGTGTAATTAACTCCTTTCTGACCAGGCATTAAATGCTTTAATGGTCAGGGCATTCTTAGCGAGTTTTCATACTTATTAGTCTAAGGGCCATAACTTTTCTTTTTGGTGTAATACCTTAAAAATGTTTGCAGCTTTTTTCGCGTGACACACAGGGATAGTTAAAAAAAAAAAAACTGTTTACAGACCTTTTTTTCATTTTTAGTTTTTTAGGTGGTCAAAGTTACAAAAACTGGAGAAAGATTTTTTTTTTTTTAATGTGAACTATAATTTGAAAACTGAAGAAAAAATAACTCAAAAGGACCATTATAGATGTATTCCCTAGTGTGTGACAGTCGTTTTTATATACCATATGTAAAGTCTCTGGCAACCAGGCGACTATGGGGATCAAACCTTGGAAACCACTTTACATACAGTGCCCTCTGCTTAAATATTGAAATGTCTGCAGTGTGGCCTCATTTATTATGCAATAGTCAGTGACTATTACCACTATGACCATGGCCTCACTGTGCCCTTACATGCTCAGTTGTATGTGTTTGTGTGGGTTTCCTCCGGGTCCTCCCGTTTCCTCCCACCCTTTCCCACCCTCGGCTTATACTCGAGTCAATAGGTTTTCCCAGTTTTTGATGATAAAATTAGGGGTCTCGGCTTATACTCGAGTCGGCTTATACTCGAGTATATACGGTAATACCTTAAAAATGTTTGCAGCTTTATTCTCGTGATACATAGGGACAGTTAAACATTTAAAAAAAACTGTTTACAGACTTTTTTTTCATTTCTGTTTTTAGGTGGTTATAATTACAAAAACTAAATTAACTCAAAATGACCATTATAGATGTAGTCCCTAGTGTGTGACAGTTGTTTTTATATACCATATGTAAAGTCTCTGGCAACCAGACGACTATGGGGATCAAACCTTTACATACAGTGCCCTCTGCTTAAATATTGAAATGTCTGCAGTGTGGCCTCATTTATTATGCACTAGTCAGTGACTATTACCACTATGACCATGGCGTCACTGTGCCCTTACATGCTCATTTGTATGTTCTCTCTGTGTTTGTGTGGGTTTCCTCCGGGTCCTCCCGTTTCCTCCCACCCTGAGAGAGAGAAATGATACAAATGAGCATGTAAGGCACAGTGACGCCATGGTATAGTGGTAAGAGTCACTGACTAGTGCATAATAAAGGAGGCCACACTGCAGACATTTCATAATTTAAGCAGAGGTGCACTGTATGTAAGGTGGATCCCCATAGTCGTCTGGTTGCCAGAGACTTCATATGAGTATATAAAAACAACTGTCAAACCACTAGGGACATACATAATTGGTCATTTTGTAGTTAATTTGTTTTGTAATATAACCACTAAAACCGAAATGAAAAAAAAGTCTGTGAAACAGTTTTGTTTTAAATGTTAACTGTCCCTATGTATACGAGAATAAAGTCAACATTTTTAAGGATAATTATCGTATATACTCGAGTATAAGCCGACTCGAGTATAAGCCGAGACCCCTTAATTTTATCAGTCAAAAACTGGCGAAAACCTATTGACTCGGAGTTAAAGCCGGGGTGGGAAATGCATTAGTCACAGGACCCACCCAGTATTGTTACAGCTTGCCCCAGTATATACAGCACAGTCCAGTAGTATACGCACTGCCCCCAAGTAGTTAATAGACCGCACAGCCCCAGTAGTATGCAGCACAGCCGCCAAGTAGTATACAGCACTGCACCCCAGTGTAGACAGCACTGCCCCAGTATTTTACATGCTGCCCCCAGTAGTTAACAGTCAGTACCCCAGTAGCATACAGCCAGTCCCAAAGTAGTATACAGCCGTGCCCAGTAGTATACAGCCCCCCCAGTAAGTATACAGCCCTGCCCCCGTAGTATACAGCCCTGCCCCTCAGTAGTATATAAACCCGCCACATGTATTTAATGCAGCAGCAGTACTATACAGCACTGCCCCAGTAGATACAGACTGCCCCCAGTAGTATAAAGCCAGCTGCGCCAGTAATATACACCAGCCACAGCATTAAAAGAAATAATACAACTTATAACTCACCCTCCGGTGCCCGACCTTGGAGCGCTGCTCCCCCAGAGTCGTGCGGGTCCTCTTCTGGATTCCTCCCGTCTTCTCTCTTCACTAACTTTGTGCCGGGCACCGCCATTGCTCTCCAGCGGACGGCGATAGTATGACGCGCCGCTGCTTGACATCAACAGGCGCCGCCTGGGGGAGGAAGGAAAAACATGGCGATTGCCCGGCACGAAGTATGTGAAGATAGAAGATGGGCGCGCACGAAGCCAGAAGAGCGTGCTGCAGGTCGGGCCACCGGAGGGTGAGTATATAAGTTATTATTTTTGTAAAGATTTTTTATGACGTTGTAGACTCGTGTCTAAGCCGTAGGGGCGTTTTCAGCACATTTTTGTTGCTGACAAAACTCGGTGTATACACGAGTTATATGAGGTAACAAAAAAGAAAATTTATGGCCCTTAGGACTAATAAGTATGAAAAATCGCTAAGGAATGCCCTGACATTAAAGCATTTAATGCCTGGTCAGAAAGGAGTATTACTACATTGCTGTGACAGTTTGCATTAAAAAATGACGAGCAATGTTAATAAATGTTACCACATATGATAAGCCCTTAACGACAGGCCACTTTATTTGTTTTTATTTTACTTTTTCATCCTTATCTTCAAAAATTCCATGTAGAGAGCATTGTAAGGGCTTGTTTCTGCATAACAAATTCAATTCATAGTGACAGTCATTAATATTCCATGCCCTGTACTGGGAAGCTGAAAGAAAACTTCAAATGCAGTGAAATTGGTGAAAAAACGCATTTGCTCCGTTTTCTTATATCTTGGATTTTACGGAGTTTCACTGTGCGCCCCATGACATGTCAATTTATTCTTTGGGTCGGAGCAGATCATGGGATAAACAAATTTGCATAGGTTTTATAGTATTTCATAAATTTACAAAAAATTAAGACCCTTGTACAAAAAAAAAAAAATCTTCATTGCCATCTCTGGCACTAATAACGTTATGCTTTGGTGGTTCAAAGCGGTGTGTGGTGTGTAATTTTTGCGACTTTTGATGATGTTTCAATGCTTCCATTTTGAGGACTGTGCAACCTTTTGATTCTTTTAATCTTTTTTTAAAATAGGAAAAAAATGGAATTTTTATTTGGGCGAAACACAGGAAAAAATTGAACATTTGAAATGTGGACAATACCTAACATATTATAATTTTTACGTTTATATATTTATATCAGTTCTAGGGAAAGAGGAGTGTTTGAATTTAGGTTTTTAAATTTAATTCTTTACATTTTTTTACTATTTTCAGACCCCGTTAGGGTACTTAACCCTAGGTTGTCTGATTGATCCTACCATATACTGCCCATACTACAGTATGGCGTTATATGGGGATTTTACACATCATCTTTTACAATGTGGAAATCGTACATTGTAATTGATTAGTTAAAATAGCACAGTCTCAGATCTTGGTATGATGGAGCCTGTTTTATGGTAAATTATTCACCACCCCCGATGACTTCACAGGAGCGATGATCGAATCCAACATGGCTGGGGGCCACGCGCGCTGGGTTTTAAATGCCTCTGGCAGCTTTGCATTTTCGGGTGACCACAATCGGTACAGCACCGACTGCAGTGTGTTACCAGTGGGGTTTGCTGCAACATGCAGCAAATACCCACCTCGTATGGAAAGGGCTCAGCCTGTAGCCCACTCCAACACCTGCAGCCGACTTGTGACATACAGATACATCTATACGAAGGGGTCGGTAAGGGGTTAATATTGTGTTAACATTTGTGCTTTGTAGTGCACACTGCACAAGATATCCGACAAACTAGAGATTGATACAGCAAGAGGAGGCAAAGTGTGGAAGTGCAGAACAAAAGGCGGTCAGGAGGCGGAGTTGCCTGATGCTTGGGCAAGATGCCCCACCTCTCGATTGCATCCAGGGAAAATTCATATATACAAAATAGAATTTTGTTCGAAAAAAAGAAGTAAAAACATGATTCAAAAGTCACATAGTCGACCCAGTATGGTCTTAGTATATCTGTACAGGGTCGGAAAATAATGCTTGTAATTTAAACATGTTCCATTGTAGGCATTCTAAAATAAATGCAATTAAAAGTTCTTTTTTAATACCTTAGCCCTGGTTGAAGAAAGGGTATTTTCCGACCCCCCAAAAATGTTTATAGAGGGCGTAACTATAAGTAACTATGAACTGTCCTGAAGATAAATGTATTTGATTTTTTTATATTTTTATTCCTGTGTTTTTTTCTGCCAGGTGCCATGTGTGCCAGATATGAAGCTGTTCCTTTTGTGCCATCAATGGACCAATATAGAATGCGTATTGCCTAGTAACCAACAGATGGAACACCCCACTGACTGAAGAACCTCCACTGCCATGTTGGAGGGTAACTCTAAGAAAACATCTGGGGAAACATTTACACAGAAGGTTACAACATTGTTAGACACAATAAGTCATGGAGATGTCAGCCCTGGAACAGTGATAGCTTTTAACATGAAGATGTCCTTACTCAGGAGTCTCGGCAAATCCGATGTTTTCTGATCCCCAGAGATGTTCAGACCGCAAGACTGAATCTGTGATTTTATAGACGGACAAGCACTGGTCAAGTAGGATGTCCAGTAGGGTGTCATTGGTTTTAAAGAAAACCTGTCACCTCTTTTTACAAAATAGAGCCAGTGGCAGGTTATATATAGCGCAAATAACTAGCTGACACCTTGTTTTGGCTAAAAAGTTGTTCCCTTATAACCCCATAAATCAACTTAATATTATCCTACTAGGCATCAGAGGTGGTGGTATCTTGCTCAGACAATCTGCCATTTACTCTTCCCCATGCATTATGCCCTCTATCTATTCTTCATATCATGGGACCAGGGTGATATCATCTATGGTTATACCAAAAATGTTCCATGGATGTATCTGAGCACCTGAACTTACAACATGCCATCATAGAGAATGGGGAGAGTAGAAGCCATGGTGGAAGCATGCGGTTGAGTTTCAATTAGATGATATGGGGAGAAAGTACTTGTACCTTTACCAGCAGGCATAGTGTTTGTGGGACGGAGGGGGGGGGGGAGGGAGAGGGGATTCTGGTGACAGATGGTACTGAAGGTGTTACAAGGGAAATAATATTTATTGTAATTTATTCTATGGGGCACAGTGCGTCAGTTAAGTTGTGTGGAGCACACATTGTGAAGAAGAATGTTGGTAATCCTGTTCGAGGGGAAAACTGTAAGTGACTTTGGAGTTTAGTTGTACTGTGCAGAGATGAGCGACAAGGAGTTGAAGACACATGAGGGTGTATTAGAATGGGAAAACAGACATTGAAGTTCTGTACCCAACAAGGCAGAACATCCACCTATGACAGTGGTTCTCAACTGTGGTCGTGACCCCAGTAGGGGTTCGAGGACCAAAACACACGGGGGTCGACAGAAGCTTTGGAGCCACGCTTTGGATTGTGTTTTTACGCAAATCAATGGTTTGGGTCACGCAACATGATGAACGTGTATTGCGGGGTCACGCATACAAAGATGAGAGCCATGTGTTTGTGTGGGTTTCCTCCGGGTCCTCCCGTTTCCTCCCACCCTCCAAAACATACTGGTAGGCTGATTAGATTGTGAGCCCCATTGGGGACAGGGACCAATTTGACAAACTCTGTGTGCGCTATATAAATAAAGAATTATTATTATTATTACCAAACCAGATCCAACTTGCCAAAGGTCGAGATGACCGAAGCGTCATAATTTTTGATCTGTACCATACATATATATCTTCTTATGATTTGTGTATTAGGGGAAAGTCTATAACTTGTGAAAAATATCTTAATCTTTGTGTGCCATGTCTACTTACTGTTGTCATCCTCCTAGGCCTTGTAAGGAGCTAGTTTTCTACATTCCCTAACATTTGTTCCCTTTCACTGCAAAGGTATAATTTAGGAGGTTGCTAAATTCTCTAACTAGGAGACCCCTGGGAGTCATATAATGTAGTAGGATATACTCACTGTGGCCTTAGGCTTCCAGCATGTAACCTCAGGATTTCACCTCTAGCTAATGACTCGGTGATGTTCTCGAAATGCAGATATTTGCTACAGCATCTTCTTGTTGGTCATTGTCTTCATAGTAGGTATTTTGCTGTTATTACATTACAAGTAACTGAATATGAGGTCATACGATCCTGTGAGTCCAGCAGACGGGTTCATCGTATTCTGCAGATGCTATCAGAAATTATATTTAATCAAAACAACATTTCCTCTGGATTTCTCTGTGAATCTGTTATTGGCTTTCCTTCTAGTTATTAGAAGCAATGAAGAATTTGTCTCTCGTATGACGGTTAACCCGGTGAACATTCAGCCTCTAGAAGTGGCCACTTTTAAGCTCCTTTACAAACAATGGGGGGAGGGAGTTTCATTATTGACTTTCAGATGGAAAACTGTCATATTTTATTTCCTTTCTGCGCCTTTTGCACCATATTTAATAAATATTGGCACCACAAAATTGGTGCTTTTCCGACACTCACATATTGTTCTTTTTTTGTGGGCGCAATTAAGGCACCGCTTGGGAATCTGACGTCCGAGTTTTATATTTCTATTTCACCTTCATGAATGTGGAGACAGTTCTAACACTTTTTACATTTACAATTTCTTTTCAAATTTCCTAAATTTTTGGTTGTGCCATATGCATAAGTAAGACACCTGGGTCAAACAGGTGTAAATGCCTGAACCAGGGTCTAGAAGAAGAGAGCGGAGAATACTTTAGGGAAGCGACGGCAAACCTTTACGCAACCGAGTGCCCAAACTAGAATGGAAACCCATTTATTTATTGCAACGATGCAAACTTATTTCTAACTGTACTGCCACAACTTATAATCATATTGTTATCTTCAGGACACCAATACCATTGATAAAAGAAGGACAAAGTGGGATTATTATTGTGACCAGTAGTGGATAATAATACCGGTGGTTTGGGCAGTAGCCCAGGGCCAAAGCCTTCTAGAAGGCCAATGGCCACCAAACAACCCACCAAATGTTAAACTAAGAAAGACCTCTCCCCATGTAATTCTCATATATCTATTCCTGCTCTCAATACACAAGTACACAAGAGCCATTTCAGTACTTTCAAGGTCCTCAAAAGGTCATGAAACCAAGAAGTTGATTCTTGCACCATATGTAGGATATGAATTCCGGAACTGTAGGGGGATATAATATTTATACGACCCAGGGCCCTTGGCAGTCTTAATCTGCCCGATTGTGGCATCCATCCAGGGTCCACTGAACAGGAAGGGTTGCAGAGCCCAGAGCGTAAACTCCATTCATAATCCAGCTCTGTCGACTTCTACATTTCTCTTGCTGTCCCAGGTATCCTAGGATGTGGTGCTTTAAAATAAGGCTGCCTGAGTCTCCAAGAAGATGCCTTAAGTCTTGGCTGGCAAACTATGTGCTGCGGCTAAGGCCTGGGTTCCCGAAAGAGAAGACTCTGAGAGCCATGGGTTCACCACCACTTCCTTAGGGTATATGAAAATGGTATTTTTAATTTAGATGCCAATTGGAAGATGCATCCAAGCCAGAAGACATCAATATTTCAAATCTTATGTCTTGGAGCAGACGTGTTAGGGTTTCCAGCTGCTGAATGTATAGTATATATAAATAATTGTGACATGACCTTGTGTTCAATATATGAACTGCTTTACCCCATAATCCACCAGTTGAAAGAAAATGTGAATTGATTGTAATCTTAGCTAAGAATATGGAGAACGTTTGGATAACTCCCGGGATGGTAACATACATCTCACTTGAGATCTTACATTCCTATGTCATGGTAGGACTCACCCATTGAAGAGTATTTACCAAAACTGAGTATACCTTGTTTACAGTTCATTGAACCGGCAGGGACAATGTAAACTTTGGTTCATTGGTTCACACATGGAGGTTACATTTCTATTGTAAAATATCAGATTTCCAAGCTTTAATTTTTGTTATTTGCATGCAACTTATGCCTGAGCCTATGATACAAGGTATGCTCCTTTAGGCCATGAGTTCTGTGGAATGTTTCATCTTTAACGCCCTTGCTAATGATAGGAGGTTTGCACTAACGATACATGGGTACCCTTAATGACCACCGTAAAAAGCCGATACGGCGGTCATTAAGGAGTTAAATGTCATGTTTTCTTTAAAGCGGATTGATAAGGATGACCTATCCATAGGTTATTATTAGAGATGAGCGAGCACTAAAAAGCTCGGGTGCTCGTTATTTGAGACAAACTTTTCCCGATGCTCGAGTGCTCGTCTCGAATAACAAGCCCCATTCAAGTCAATGGGAGACTCGAGCATTTTTCAAGGGGACCAAGGCTCTGCACAGGGAAGCTTGGCCAAACACCTGGGAACCTCAGAAAAGGATGGAAACACCACGGAAATGGACAGGAAACAGCAGGAGCAGCATGCATGGATGCCTCTGAGGCTGCTTAATCGCACCATTATGACCGAATGAGGCTAGATAGCATCTAAAACATGAAATAATTGACCCTGACACTACAGAAGACGGCATGCAGAGGCAGCGGCAGCAGGGGCAGGCTAGAGAGTGGCATGACGACATACCCCAAATGGACTCAGGCTTCAAACCAATTTTAAAAATTCCTTTTGGTGAGGATAACGTGTAGCACTGCATGTATCAGTATTTTGCCTGGTTAAGGCGGCAGAGAGGAACCAAAGGAGGTGAGCAAGAAGCGCTGAAATGATTTCCTATGTGAACAAAAGGTTGACAGTATATTTAGTCGATAACACAGCATGGTGGCGACATAGTGACCAAGTTCCATAACGTATCTGGTGAAACACCCGAAAAATTAGCCTAACACAGCTCGTTTGATAAGGGGACGACAAGTGGAGGCAGCCATGGAGACGACTTCCATGTTCAAGAGTGACAGTATGGGGCATCCATATTGCGCTGCTATGATTGCAACTTCAGGACTCCAGCATGGCGGCAACAGATGGGCCGAGTTCCATTATGTATCTCATGAAACACCTGAAAATTCTGCCTGACACAGCTCGTTTGATAAGGGGATGATGTGCTGTATATCCTCTCGCGCTCCAGCGTCTGGGGTATAGAGAGTTGAAAGTTGTGCATGGAGACATTGGGTGTCATTTACTAAGGGCCCGATTCGCGTTTTCCCGACGTGTTACCGAATATTTCCGATTTGCGCTGATTGTACATGAATTGCCCCGGGATTTTGGCGCACGCGATCGGATTGTGGCGCATCGGTGCTGGCATGCACATGACGGAAATTGGGGGGCGTGGCCGAACGAAAACCCGATGAAAATGTGTCGCTTGGGAAGCGCTTACCTTCACCTGGTCCAGCTCGGTGTATTCCGATGCTTTTCAGCGCAGCAGCGCCACCTGGTGGACGGCGGAGGAACTACCTTCATAAATCTCGTCCGGACCCGAATCTTGTTCAGAGAACGCGCCGCTGAATCGCGAATGGGCCGGGTAAGTAAATCTGCCCCATTAGTGGACGCTGTGGAGGATCGTGGAGGCGAAATGGACAGGAAACAGCAGGGGCAGCATGCATGGATGCCTCCGAGGCTGCCTAATCTTGGGATGGAGTTGGCGGTCCACCAGCTTTCGCCTGTCCAAGCCCCTGTCTCTCGGCTCCTCCCCACCCAAAAAGGGCCCTGGGGGCCAGAAGCGTTTACTTAGAAAAAATTATAATTTTCAAAGCAGGAGGGGTCGTTTGAAAATTTCACCTAGGAATAATGGAATAGCATAGCGGTTCTATTTTTAATTGTTTTTTCGGAAATGGTTCCATGATTAAGAGCGACAGTATGGGGCATCCATATTGTGCTGCTATGATTGCAACTTCAGGTCTCCAGCATGGTGGCGACAGATGCGCCAAGTTCCATTATGTATCTGGTGAAACACCCGAAAATTCTGCTTGACACAGCTCGTTTGCTAAGGGGACGATGTATGGAGGCAGTAAGGTAGTAGTAGTAGATTAAAGGTGTTCCAGTTAAAACTATGTTAGTTGGGGGCGGAGCTTGACCGCTGAGAGTGATGGCCGCATAGTTCTGCGCTCCTCACTTCACCGAGTACGGGACCTCTTCTAGCGTGAAAGCAGTCTGCTTAATATGGGCAAGAA